>WQNJ02000003.1:3070000-3075000 GCA_016584745.2 Phylloscopus trochilus trochilus
AATTAAGCCACTGTCTGATTAGTGCAGGGGAACTGAGACTCTCTGCTTGGATTTGGCCTCAGTTTGTTGATTAACTTAAGGATGTGGGAGCTAAATTTGTCCCAGCAGTTGGAAGTGCAGGGGAAGGTGGGTGAGATGGGAGCATCCACCGCTCTGTTTGGAGACATTCCAACTCCAAATCTGACCAGATCCCATTGTCTGTGTTTAATTAGTGCACAACAAAAGTCATAATCAGTCCTAAAAGTGATAAAAAGTCCTAAGAAAATCATCATCCTGGCATTACTGGGGATGGTATTTGGTCAGTGCAGGTGATGGGCATACCAAACACTCCAGCTTTTCACTCCAGCTCTGAGAAACTTCAGGATCAGGGGCGAAAAGAAGCCTTGGGAAGTGGAAAGAGTTCTGCAGCTGGGAAAAAGCCAGGCTGGAAAGCAACAGCCTGAGCAGCAGCCTGGCTGGAAAAACCTTTGGACACACTGAGGATGAGCCAGCAGCACACGTGGTTTTGGCAAATAAGGCTCTGCAGGCTTCCTGAGCAAGAGGATTGCTGGGAGCTGGGAGGAGAGAGCTGAACTCTATGAGAAAAGGTGGAGAGAGCAAGGAGAAAGCCAAGGGCTGGGGATTTTCCAGCTCTGCTGTTGCTCACTGTCACCAGATTTCTGACCAAAACTTCTGCATTCACTTGAGTTTGGGGATTTTTTTTTTTTTTTTTTGTTTAAGTGTGCATGCAGGACACAGATTTTACTCTGGTTTTTCACACCTCCTTTTTTTCCTGTGAGAAAGGAGAAGTTTTTGGCCCTTATGGCTGACAGACTGCACTGTGCAGTTCTCCCTTTCCTGGGTTTGCTGGTACTTACCAGAACTGAACTTCCCTCCTTCCCAGAGTCCTCGCAGTGGCCTGAAGGAGAGGATTTATCCCGATGAGAGCCCAGAAAAGGCTGAGCTTCAAGATACCGTGAGTACAAAACATCAAGTGTCACAACAGCATCTCCTCTAACGAGCCCATTAAAATCTTGCTGCTTTCCCCCACTTTCTAAATGGAGCATGCCTGAACTTTGCTTTAGAAGATAAAATGCAATTAAAGTGGTGCAGGGAAAGTTAATTAGCTGAGTAAATGTTTATGGAGCTTAAGAGCAGGGCCGTTTAGAGGCGAGAAACACCTAATCTGCAGTAAAACAGCTGGGCCTGGAGTAAGGAGAGCAGTTGCAGTGTTTTATTCCTGGAGTCCAGCCTTTTTTTAGGATGTTCACTCATTTTGGGGGCTGGCATTTCCAGCAGGGCTGCAAGTGGAGCTCAGCAGGGAGTGCAGATCTGTCTGAACACATCATCATCATCATCCTTGAGATGATTCCTGAGTTCTCCTTCCCCTCCTCTGCTTGCTCTCCCAGGGCCACCCTCCCCTCCCTGTGCAGAGGTGGCACTGGGCACGTGCTTGCTGTGTGCTCCTGGCTGCAGGTGATGCAGCTGCTCTTCATCCACCTGCTTTGATGTTTGGGAGTGTTTGGATCCTGGGAGAACCTTATGGGACAAGGGAGGCCCAAGGTGGAGTTTTTGAGGAGTTAGAACGATCAGGAGATCTCCAGGTTTTACTGTGAGGGACAATGACAGCGTTGTGCTTTCCTTCTTTCTCTTCTCCAGGATTCCCAGTCCAGTGTGGGAAGCCCCCTGTCCCGAGTGGGGACTCAGATCATTGGAGCAGAGGATGATGATTTTGACACGGAGCAGGAGCAGGTGGGAATGACTTCCAGCCCTTTTTTTTTTTTTCTTTCCCCCACCAACCAGAATTCTCTTCCCCTGCTCCTAAACTGCCTTGTTTCTGCTGAGTACTTCTGATATGGTGAGATAAGAATTTGGGAATGGGGTTCCTGTTGTTGCTGATCTTTCCAAATAGAAGCATTTGGGGAGTTTATGACAATACCCAGCTTTGAGTCTGTTATTTCTCTTTCTCCTCCAAACTTCAAGCTTTCTAGGAATTATTTTACCTTATTTCATTCCCTTTGGCTTTTTAAACCCTGAATTCTTGTCACAGCAGCAGAGCTGCTACGTATTTACTCTTGAATTACTTTCCCTGACTCCTGAACAATAATTCAGCTGCAGTTCCCTGTATCCCTGCAGATCAATGGGCAGTGCAGCTGCTTCCAGAACATCGAGCTCCTGAAGTCCCGCCCAGCTCACCTGGCTGTTCTCCTGCACCACGTGGTGTCCCAGTTTGATCCTGCAGCACTGGTGAGGAGCTCTGGAGTTGTTTCCCTGGCTCACACTTGGGAATCCTCAGCAGAATTTACCAGATCTTGTGTAGCACTCCCTGCTGTGTCCTGGCAAGGAGGGGAGTGCAGGCCCTGTGCAGGCCCCAGGGTGATAAATGAGGATTGATTCTCCTCAGATCAATGGAGAAACACAAAAAGAATTGCTTCCTTTACATTTGGCTGCTTACAAATAATTATTTATCTCCTGAAAGCCTCTCATTCTGCCCCAAGGTGTGGGGTTAGTTGTCTGCAGGGAAGGTTTGTGCTCCTCTTCCAGCCCCTTCCCTCTCCCTCATGGCCAGGGCACCTCCCCGAGGAGCAGCGAGTGATTTCAACCCAGCACTGCTGAATTCCTTGAAATACTGGAAAGAAAACTTGGAGTTTTCATGGTTTTCACCTCACTTCTTGCCCTCCTGTTCTCCACAGCTGTGCTACCTTTACACAGACCTGTACAAACAGACCAATTCCAAAGAGACCCGGCGTGTTTTCCTGGAGTTTTACCAGTTTTTCCTGGACAGAGCTGCAGTAGGTTCCACTTGTTTTCCTCATTTTCACACACATCCAGCAAGCTGACTTTGACCTTTCTCCACTCACCTGAACTGTGAGGGGGGGAGGTTAAAGCCCTCCAAAAGAAATGGGTTTAAAAATCAAAATTGGAGTAGTGTTTAAGAAATAACTTCATAAAATGTAACAAGGTAATAAAAGTTTCAGGTATTTTTGTTGAAATGTTGGCAAGGAAGTGAATGGCCTCAGATGCCTGGGAACAAAATAAATCCCAGGGGATTTGCTGTTGATAGGAGGAATAATTTAGTGGTGGGTAAGCAAGTTCTGACTCTCCTGTGTTGCTTTGTAGTTAATAATTGCTGTGGGTATTGATGTGGATTGGGAAATTTTGTGTGTCTGTTGGAAAGCTGAGAGAATCCTTTGCTGTCATGAATTAAACTCCCAGGAAGTGCAGCAGAGGTTTATGTACCACATGTTTATCTGAAATAATCTCTGTGAATTATGATATATTCATGAGAGCCTCCTCTTTTCAAACCAGCAGGTGCCCAGATTGGATGAGTTTGGCTTTTGAGGGAATTTGGCGTGGTTTTTGTGTTTTATTGGGGTGCTGGTTTCTCTGTTGGTTCTCCCAGCCTTTCTTCTCCTTTTGCAGAACCTGAAAGTCCCAGTTCCAGATGAAATCTCCTTGGAATTAGGTAGGGTGCTGTGTTTGTGGGAGTGAAAGGCAGAGGGTGGGTTCATTCAGGGAAATGACTTCAATAAAGTCATTTACTGGAGGTGGGGACTGTTCCCAGAGGAGTAATTGATGATTTTCCTGCCTCTCAGACAGGAGAAGGCCAGAGCTCCTCCCTGAAGAGCTGCACCGTCAGTTCATCCAAACCATGCAGGATAAAGTCTGTCCAGAGGTTCAGAGGAACCTGGAAGATTTCAGGTACCAAGAGCTCTCTGTGGAGCTTCCATTTAATTCATATTTTATTTCCATCAGCCTTCCAGCACAGGGAAACCTGAGGGACATGTGATTCCTCTTGGATTGGATAGGAATACACCAGGAATATACCCTGTGACCAATCCTTAAATCCAATCCTCAGTTGCAGTCCTGGAGCTTGGATTCTTCATTCCTTGCAGCTGTGTGAGGACATGTCTGTTTTCTTAGGTGTTGTTATATAAATCTCTCTTGCTGATTGTGTTTATAATCAGCTTATATATTTTTTTTCTTCCTTTCCCTGTTTTCCTTCCCTCTCCCCTTTGGGCAGGGACTAATCCCCTTTACAGAGCTGTCACGGGCATGGAGTAGAAGTTGATAATTAATTTGCTTTTCATGTGGAGTCCTAAGAGCTCCGTGCCGAGCTCAGTGATGAGCTATCTCACACCTCAAAACCTCAGCCTGCAGATGCGTTCAACACTTCCAAAAATCCCCTCTGTGGGGCACCCCAAGTGGCAGAGGGCGATGTGCAGTGCAGGTGATGCTCTCCTGTGCCCTTTTGCAGGCAGAAGAGGAGCATGGGGCTGACCCTGGCCGAGGGGGAGCTGAGCAGGCTGGACGCAGAGCGGCTCCGCGACCGCAACGCCGTGGAGAGGGAGAGGAGCTGTGCAGAGCAGATCATCGCCAAGATCGAGGAGGTCCTGTAAGTGACACCAGAGAGAAAGGGGGGGTAAAATAAATAAAAATAAAAAACAAAAATATAAATAAAAATAAAATTATATCATTATTATTAATATTATTAATAATAATAATAATAATAAATGCCGTGGAGAGGGAGAGGAGCTGTGCAGAGCAGATCATTGCTAAAATCGAGGAGGTCCTGTAAGTGACACCAGAGAGAAAGGGGGGTAAAATAAAAATAAAAAATAAATATAATAATAATAATAATAATAATAATAATAATAATAATAATAATAATAATAATGTTATTATTATTATTAATAATAATAAATGTCATGGAGAGGGAGAGGAGCTGTGCAGAGCAGATCATCGCCAAGATCGAGGAGGTCCTGTAAGTGACACCAGAGAGGAAGGGGGGGTAAAATAAAAATAAAAATAATAATAAAAATTTAAAAATCATTATCATTATTATTGTTAATAATAATAATAATAATAATAATAATAATAATAAAAAACACCTTGGAGAAGGAGAGGAGCTGTGCAGAGCAGATCATTGCCAAAATCGAGGAAGTCCTGTAAGTGACAGCAAACAGAAAGGTGGAGTAAAAAAAATAAAATAAAATTAATAATAATAATAATAATAATAA
>WQNJ02000003.1:3080000-3182500 GCA_016584745.2 Phylloscopus trochilus trochilus
AAGCAGCCTGGGGAAGCCCCACCTGCCAGTGACTCCATGGATGGCACCCCCCGCACACCCAACAACACCTTTGAGTTCCCATCTCCTCTGGAAAACCTGCAGGAGGAGGAGGGAGAGGCAGAGAGGTAACTCTGGGTGCTTGAGGGAGCCTGGAGAGATGGTCAGGAAATCTTGGAGTGGGTGGGGAAAGGTCGTTGTAGAGACTCCTTTGTCAGTGTGACAGTGGCTGTTGGAATTTAGTACACAAAGTTACAGTGACACTGTTTGTATTAAATGTTGTTGGCAAGATTAGGAAACTCTGGTCTGGGTCTCTGCTGTGATAAAAAACTGTCAAGAGAGGGGACAGGATCCCCTGGATTCAGAATTCTTAGGGAGAAATTGAGGCACAAGCTTCCCTGATGATTTCTTTCCTTCCTTGCAGGATGGTTGACATGGGAACACCAAAGCCTTTTCGCAAGTGAGTGTGCTTAGAGATGTTTGAACTTGACTGCATTTGTTTGGATTTCAGGAGGTTACGAAGCAGAATGCAGCAGTGCTCATTGTTCTGAGCCAGCACAGTTGTCTGTGTGGTCTTTTTTTTTTTCTTTAAGAACACATGAAATCAGACACTGGCAGCCATTTATAGGGCAGGTGGAGTGAGTCATATGCAGAAATACCCCTTTGATCTGCGAGTGGAGTGGAATGATTGCTGTATCCACTGATTTGAATGGATGGGAGTTGGGTTAGGGAATAGAGATATCCCTCTTTTCCTTTTCAACCTGTTGGTTCTGTGCCTGCAGACAGACAGAGGCTAGAAACTGTAACCTGCCCTTTTCACTGCCTTGATACCTGCCTGCAAAGGATTTGATCTGTGTCATTAAAAAGGAGGGTTATTAGCACACTGTCAGAACAGGCAGTCAGTCTGTAAAGGGCAAAATTAGAGAGTGTGCCCAGAGGTTCAGGCATCAAACAGCCTCCAGCTGGCAGGGACAGCGTGTTCATAAAGCTGATTTATGTGCTCAGCTTTTCCCTGAAACGGGAATTATCTCACTTTTTTTTTTCTCTCCTGCCATCAGGATGGACAGTGTTGGCTTTGCAGATGTGCAGAGTGAGGATGAGCTCTATGACTTCGACATGGACATGGACCCTCCCAACTGGCAGCAGCTCGTGAGCAGGGAGGTGCTGATGGGGCTCAAACCCTACGAAATCAAGCGTCAGGAAGTGATCAATGGTGAGATGGAGGTTCTTCCCTGCCTGGCCAAGCTCAGAGCTGAAACCTTCCCCTGGGAGCTTTGAGGTTCTTGAAATTTACAGTCAGGTTTTTCTTCACTGATTCTTTGAAGTGGTTGCTGGAGGATTGTGGAACTTTTGTTTTGAAGAGTTCTTAGGTGTGAATCCTGTGCTTGTTACTGGGAAATAACCTGAGATGAGATTGATCCAGTCCTTGGAGGAGAAATCAACAACATCAAGTGGTTATTAAACAACACTAAGGCACTGAGAGGCCAGTTTTTCATATGTCCTCTAAAAGAAAACAAGAAAAGCCTGTTTTTTTTTGGAAAGCAGGTGATGGAAATGCTACTCCCAAACTTCAGCAGATCTGAGCTGCAGCTTCTGTGTGAATCTGTGAGCTCAGAGCTCGCTGTTGCTTTGGGGTAAACGGTGGAATTTTACAAACAATTCAAACATGGGATTACAGCAGAGCCTGAATATGGACCAGGGAGGGAAATGCTGCTGAGGGACCTGTTCTGAGCTCACCTCTGGCTGCAGAGTTGCCATCCTGCTCTCCCTGTCTCCCCAGAGCTGTTCTACACGGAGCGAGCCCACGTGCGCACGCTGAAGGTCCTGCACAACGTCTTCTACCAGAGGGTCACCAGGGAGGGCATCCTCAGCTCCAGTGACAAGAGGAAGATCTTCTCCAACCTGGAGGACATCCTTGGGCTGCATGGTAGGAGCAGCTGGATGCTGCAATCCTGGCTTCTGTGGCTGAAAAATTGAAGCAAAGGGACCCTGGAGTGAGAGATGGAGCAGAATTCTTCAGGCCTGCTTTTGCTCCCTGTTGTTCCATTCCTGATTCACAAAGAGATTTTGATAAGGAACCACGTGCCCAGCGTTCCTTATCTGTGTTGATTCGTGCTTGATAAGGGGAGCAGTGAGCTTTATGGGGCAGTGTTTGAGGTGGCACAACTTGAGAAGAGCAGAAAACAGATTTCTAAATGGTTTCTGAAGGGTGGCCCTTCCTTGCTGCTCACAACAGGAATTTGAGCCCTCAATGATCAGCTGTGTGGTTTTATGGCTTCTGCATTATTCCTGTTTGTAGAAAAATGAGATTGAGCCTCAGGAAAGATAAGTTTGGAATGGTTCTGAGGGGTCATTTGGAGACAGGTGTGAGACACAAGTGCAAAACATCACATTTTATTAGATATTCTAAATTTATTATTGTTTCTTAGCTAATTAAAATCATCTCAAATGTAATCTTCTCCTCGAATAGCTTTTATGTTAAATGCTCAAAATTAAGCCAGCAATTTGACCACTATTAACAGAATTTACCCTTTTTTTTTCCTTGTTTTTAAGTTGCACTGAACGATCAGATGAAATCTGTCCGGAAAAGGAACGAGACCTCTGTCATTGGCCAAATCGGGGAAGATCTGCTCTCCTGGGTAAAATTCTTTTAATATTTCTTAACATTTGAGAATAATGTGCCATGGAATGACCAACGGAGCCAGAGGTTGGAGGAGATAATTCCCAGCAGTGGGAACTGAAGGGTTGGGAGTTCTGGAGCCAAAACAGAGCTGGAGGATGAGGGGGGAAGGAAAGCAGGAACAACTCAAAAGGATTTTCATCTGACTGGAGAGAAGAGTCATTTAAGGCACAGGAATAATTTCCTTAGGATGTGTGGGTAGAATAGAAAGGTACTTTTGGGTACATAAAGGTGAGAGTGGGATTTTGAAAAACGTAGTGGCACGATTTATTTCAGTAACACTGAAATGTGAGCCTGGTGTTGCCTGTGGTGCAGTGAAAAGATGGTTAAAAATACTGATTTCTAATCTTAGAATGTATAATTTGGAGTTTATAGTGCTGTTGCAGGCTTCACTTTGAGCTCTTTATGGGAAGATTTGGCTGCCCCATCCCTGGAAGTGTTCAGGGTTGTTTTGGGATTGTGGAAGTTGTCCCTGCCAATGCTGGGGATGAGCTTTAAAATCCCTTTCAACCCAAACCAGTCTGGGATTCTGTGATGTGGGAGGGCTGGATTTAGGAGAACTGAAGAGTTTGAGGTGTAAAGGTCTCCTCTGGGAAGACAAAACCAGGGCAGAAAGGACTCCCCATTTTTGTCAACAATTCCTTTCTTCCCCGTCCCGTGTGGCTCTGCCTGCTGAGGGTGGCTGATGCTGAGCTCCAGCCTGTCTAAACTTGGCTTTTTTGGCTTTCTGGCACAGTTTAGTGGAGCAGCAGAGGAGAAGCTGAAACTTGCCACTGCCACCTTCTGCAGCAACCAGCCCTTCGCTCTCGAGGTCATCAAGTCCCGCCAGAAGAAGGACTCGCGCTTCCAGACCTTTGTGCAGGTGAGTCTGCTGCAGGCCTTGGAGTTCTTTCCCCTGAGCTCTGAGCTTTCTCCACCAGGCTTTTGAGTTTTCTCCACCAGCTTTTGACTTTTCTCCACCAGGCTTTGAGTTTTCTCCACCAGGCTCTGAGATTTTTCCCCTAAGCTGAGTTTCTCCACCAGGCTTTGACTTTTCTGCACCAGGCTTTTGTGTTATCTCCACCAGGCTTTTGACTTTTCTGCACCAGGCTTTTGTGTTATCTCCACCAGGCTTTGACTTTTCTGCACCAGGCTTTTGTGTTATCTCCACCAGGCTTTTGACTTTTCTGTACCAGGCTTTTGTGTTTTCTCCACCAGGCTTTGACTTTTCTGCACCAGGCTTTTGTGTTATCTCCACCAGGCTTTTGACTTTTCTGTACCAGGCTTTTGTGTTTTCTCCACCAGGCTTTTGAGTTTTCTCCCCTAAGCTGAGTTTCTCCACCAGGCTTTGAGTTTTCTCCACCAGCTTTTGACTTTTCTCCACCAGGCTTTTGAGTTATTTCCCCTAAGCTGAGTTTCTCCACCAGGCTTTGAGTTTTCTCCACCAGCTTTTGATTTTTTTCCACCAGGCTTTTGACTTTTCTCCACCAGGCTTTGAGTTTTCTCCCCTAAGCTGAGTTTCTCCACCAGGCTTTGACTTTTCTGCATCAGGCTTTGAGTTTTCTCCACCAGGCTTTGAGTTTTTTCCCCTAAGCTGAGTTTCTTCACCAGGCTCTGAGTTCCACCAGCTTTTGACTTTTCTGCACCAGGCTTTTGAGGTTTCTCCACCAGGCTTTGAGTTCTCCACCTCTGAGTTGCCTCAGCGCCGCCCAGCGAATCCTCCCAGATCAAGTTCTGATAATTAATGACGTTAATTAATGACATCATGCCTAAGGCTGCCTTCAGCTGGGGATCATTTCCAGCACTGTATTTATCTCTGCTGGTGGTTTCTGGAGTGGGGAGGAGCCTTCAGTTCTGGGCAGCAGAGGGTGCCCTGCTGGAATGCAGGGCAGCACACGCTGTCCCAGGCAGGAGATGCCATCCCCCTCAGGGTGGCTGCTGCCCAAGGATGCCAAATTCTGTGGGGCAGAGTGCTCAGAGTGCCAGGGGCAGGAGACAGATGCTGCACAGCTGCTCTGCCTGCCAGGAGTGAAGTTTTGGGTCCATGTGGCACTTACAGGAGAACGTTATCTGCACGAGCACAGGCTGGGAGGAGCTCTGGGAGTACAAGGGGAGATTATCTTGACAAATGTCCTGTGCTTTGCTGCAGGGTGTGAGAGCCCAAACTGATGTGTTCCCTGGGTGCTGCTGACTGAGATTGATTGGGGATGGGCCCATGCCCACGGGGAGTAATGAGGGGAGGAAGGCACTGCTGCTGTGATGAGCTTTTCCTCTGGGTAATTGCAGATGGAGAGGGGATGTGTTGTCTGCGTGATGGATCTTGGCATCTCTTGTCTTGTATTTAATTACTGGAAAGTGAAGTAATAGATGTTTAAGTGATGAATAGATGTTGTGCATTCAGGTAATTATGGCCTTAATAAAAATGACAAATGCAGATATTGTGCTGTTGAAATTTAGGATGCTGAGAGCAATCCCCTGTGCCGGCGGCTGCAGCTGAAGGATATCATCCCCACCGAGATGCAGAGGTTGACTAAATACCCCCTTCTGCTGGATAACATTGCTAAATACACAGGTAAATCCACTGGGCTTTGGGCACCCACCTCAGCAGGGCTTTTTTAGGTAAAAAGTGAAATAACAAAAAAAAAAGTTAAATAACACTTGAATTTTATGGGCCTCTCTCTGTTTTTTCATTGTGACCTCACTGCTGCCTCCTGCACAGGAGGTGTAAAAAATAGCAATAATAATAATAAAAAGAAAAATCCAGTGTTTGCTCCTCCTTAGGAAAATAAAAAGGAAATTCAGTGTGGGATAAGTGGATCTGTCAAACCTCTAAAGCAGCACAGAACGTCCTCATGCTCTTGCAGAGGGTGGGGTTTAATGAGGATGTGTTACACTGAGAGATACTTTCAGCACAACAGGTAAAAACGTGATAAATAATAGCACCAAATGCCTTCCCAGCTTTACTATCTGATACCTGCTGCAGAGTAATTCCATTACTCATAAAAATAGACTGCAGCTACATGTTCCCTCTAATCCTAATTAGGAAAGCATGTGATACTCCATTATCTTTGATGTACTGGTTTATGTTCCTGTTAACTGAATTCTCAGCGTGGCTTCTGGTGCTGGTGAGAATTGATGGGTTCACCTGTGCCTGTGCTCTTAGTAAGGATTTTTAGGTTTCTCAGGTTATTGTGAATATTTGTCACGAGGCCCTCAAAAAGGGAGAGTGGTATCATGTGTAATGATCTGCAGGTCACAGGGAATTCTCTCCCATCACAAATCTCATTTCGATCACTGTTTGCAGCGCAGTGCTTTTGTTGAGAGACTTCTCTGTGAGTTTTAACTCCTCTTTGTCCAATCTGAGGTCAGCAAACTGCCCTGGAGGGCTGACAGAGCAAACCTTTGCTGGGAAGCACTGTCCCACTTGGTTTTATCTTTGCAGAGCTGCCCGAGGAGAAGGAGAAAGTGAAGAAGGCAGCAGATCACTGTCGCCAGATCCTCAACCACGTGAACCAGGCTGTCAAAGAGTCAGAGAACAAGCAGGTGGGAGGGGCAGAGCGAGCATGCAGGGCTGGGGACAGCAGCAAACCTGCACTCTGGGGAGTTCTGCTGCTCCAAGTGACCATTTCCCTGCATTTCCTGCAGCATTTGGAGGATTATCAGCGGCGACTCGACCTCTCCTACTTGAAGCAGTCAGAGGATCCCATGATGGATGAGTTCAGGGTGAGTGGCAGCATTCAAAGCAGCCCTGTGTGAATTGAGTCTGCAGCCCTCTCGTCCACTTTGTGCTCCTTCTGATGCACAGTCAAGTGGTCTTTGGAGATAAATATTTCTGTATGAAAGTGAAAGCAATTAGTCTCAGAAATGTGGGTTTTGCCACCCTCCTGAAGATGTCTGTGGCTCTAACAACCCAGTTCTGCACGTCATGGTGCTGATGAAGCTTGTCAGCAACAAACCTTTATGGCCTGCAAGCTCAAGCACTGTATCCCAGAAGAGACCTCTGATGGATAATGAGATTATTGTGGATATTTATCTCATGTGAGTGCATGTCTTAGTGATGCTGCTGGAACTGGAGAGGCCTTGGAGAGCCCTGAGGTGTAACAGTGGGATTGGCTTTAAAAGAAGAGCTTGTACGAAAAAAAATGGGAGATCCACACAGCCAAATGAACTCCAGTATTAAAAATATTCTCTTTCATGGCCCCTGTAAATCCCTGCAGTTTTGTAGGAAGCTGCTTACCTGCTGGTTGCTTCCCCATCTCCCTCTAAAGTCAGTGTGAATCAAAAAAAAAAAAAAAATCTTTCTATAAAACTGTCGTGTATCCTTCTCCAAAGTGAGGAAGGGAAGAACTTCCTGGCAGCTACGGAATCTCGCTGTCACTGATTGCAGACTCTGAGACTTGGAAGGGATGAATTGTGAAAATTGTCACTTCTGCTTGCCTGCAGATCTAAATGTCACAAGCACTGAAGTGCCTGAAGAATCCATTGACATTACCAGTGCTGTCAGATCATCGGGATGATTTGTAAATAATTTGTAGGCACACTTGACTTGCAAATCGAGTGCTGCAGCATTAATCAGTTGTAATGCTGGAACTGAATGTGGGGTGTAGGAAAAACTCCTCCTAGGAAGCAGGTGACATCCTAATGCCCCAGGAGCGTGACTTGGTGGGAGAATTCCCCACCCTGTGACACTTGGCATGTGGAAAAGAGCAGTGGGAACAGCATCTCTGACAAGATTTTGGGTTCCCTGCTCTATGTTTTCCCAGCCTGGATTCTGCTGTTTAGCTCTAACCTGGAGTCCCTCTGGCATTCCTGTGTTTTATCGTGACTTGCTGCTGTAGAAATTTCATTTTTTTTTCTTTCCTCTGGTGACAGAACCTGGATCTAACAAAGAGAAAAATGCTCCATGAAGGGCCCCTGACCTGGAAAGTGAATCGTGACAAAACCATCGGTGAGTCTGGGCCGCCCCTCGCTCCCCTGGCTCTGGGTGAGTTTGTTGGGGAGGAGAGGAGGGAAAAGCTCTGCTGCAGCTCCCAATTATGCTTCTCACTGCCACCTCTAATAATGCCTGTGTGCTGATTAAATTATTCTTGTCAATTCTGAGATGTGCTGGAGTATCATTAGGGCCACGCAGGGACACAGCAGTCAGTCATGAGCCGATCCAATTCCATCTGCAGCTTTCTGCTGCCGGAGTTTCTCACGAGGAAGATTTGCAAAGCTTTGCCTGGGAATGGCACAGCACTGATTGCTGCCTCTGCATGAGTAATCAGAAATGCAGCTTTCTGATGGGGATCTTTTAACTCCTTCTGTATTGGAAAACACGCTGTTGGTGTCTGATGAGAGAGATGATCTGCAGACCAGGATGCTCTTTGGGACACGTGGTTTATTGGTCGTGGGGAGGCAGCCTAACTGGGGAAGAGTCCAGAGGTCTAAAGGGACAGGGATCCAGGGGAGCAAGAGAGTGAGCTACTTGTTACATTCCATTTTAACCCTTTCTATCGTGAATATTCTAATGAGCATCAACCAATCACCTCAAGAGACAAAACCTACAGAATCTACATACAGCCTATGAAAACTATTACATTACCATACTACTCTACATACTAAAAACCTGTGAAACTCACTTTTTCCCTGATACCTGAGAAGGTCCAACCCCTTATTCATCCTTTTGTCTTGGCAGGGGTGTCACTGACTCACCCAGCCCAGTCTTTCAGCTGGCTTAATCACTCTCTTCTTGCCCAGCACCTTACAGTTCAAATTCTGCTTTCAATTCTATTCCTCTTATAGGTTTCATACTCTTAGAATCTTTTACTAATAAATCATCTCTGCAGGGCTTAGCTACTTCATCCTCTCCAACACTTCTGGGCTTCTCTTTTTTTTCTGCACTCTGGGCAGATCTGTACACCCTGCTGCTGGAGGACATCCTGGTGCTGCTGCAGAAGCAAGATGACAAGCTGGTGCTGAAGTGCCACAGCAAGATCCTGGCGTCCACAGCCGACAGCAAGCACACCTTCAGCCCCATCATCAAACTCAACACTGTGCTGGTTCGCCAGGTGGCCACAGGTCAGTGCAGCCCACTGAGGAGGCAAAAAAGGAGAAGCCAAAAATAAAGATGAGCTGGGTTGAGGAAGATGGTTTTGTGTGGATTTTTCAGAGCGGAGCGCGGAAAAAAAAAACTGCGTAGGCTTAATTCTTGGTTGTCCAACATCGTGCTTAGTATGGATGAGCTGTTTAACTTCTTTGCATCAGTAATAGGCATTGCTTGGGTTTTAAATAGACTCCTAAATGAGAGTACTCTGATTGTGTTAGAGGAAAAGCGCTCTGGAAATTATTAGAAGGGAGAAGAGGAGAAATGAAGCTTTTTCAAAATGGCTTGAAATGGGGTTTTTTTTCTTCCTTTGAGGGCACATTTCTTTGATAGGACAAGGTCAGTGTTTCTGTATTAATGTTAGGGAGTTATCTCATGGACTTTCTCCTTACTTTGGGCTGGGGTTGTGGCTGGCTGTAGGAATTTTTGGGAGGCTCTGTGGCAGCTGTTTCAGTGCTCCCCTCCCTGTGTTGGTGCAGATAACAAAGCTTTCTTCGTCATCTCCATGTCAGCGACGGGGGCTCACATCTACGAGCTGGTGGCACAGACTGTCTCAGAGAAGAATGTGTAAGTCCTGGGGTCAACTCCAGCTGCTGCTGGGTTTGTTGGACCTGAATTTCCCAAGTTCCTTCTCCAGACTGAGCTGGAAACCTGGTGGTCTCTATAGGAAGCACCCAGGGGTCACTCCAGACCCTTTCCTGACCTCCAAAATGCCTTTATTTACCCTGAAAATTCCATTTTTTGGGGTGGGATCAGACAGAGGAATAATCCTGTGTCTTCATGCAGCACCAGAGATCTTTGCAGATTTGCATTCTGGCATCATAAACACCCCACTGCAGGGATTGGATTCCATGGCTTTATTGGGAGAAACTCTTTTTCTCCTAAAAGGAGATAGGGATAGATGTGTTTATGGGATCCATGACTGTTCTTGCACGTATTACACTTCAGTGAGGTGTGAAATAATGCTTTTTTTATGTATTTATATATAAATTACTGGTTGATCTGACAAGTGATAAGGTCCTGTCCATCATTTCTGTCTGCTGAGGAGCATCCAGGTGAGCTGGGCTTTATGCTGTGGTGATTCCAGGGTGTTCCTGAATATAACAGAACTTAAAAAAAAAAAAAAAAAAGACATTTCTTTTGGTAAGAAAAGCAGTAATAGTATCAAACTGGATTTAAGAGGCTTAAATAGAGAAATGCTCCTTCTGTTCCATGGTTTTATTTGCTGTTTCTGCTGCAGCTGGCAGGACCTCATAGCTCAGATGGCAGGAACTGTGAAGATGGGGAGCAGCAGAAGAGTGATCCCACTGCCTCAGTCAGGCCCTGGAGAGTAAGTCAAAGCTGCAGGAAGAAGAAAAGCTGGGTTTTGTTTTTCCAGCACCCCATTTCCTGCTCAAAAATTGCCCTCCAAAGCCTGGATTCTCCTGCAGGTCAGCGTGACTGAAAGGATGTGTTTGTTCTTCCCTCCCTGCAGAGAGGAGCGTGAGGAAGAGGAGCAGCAGAAGCTGAAGGAGCAGCATGACATTCCTGCCAGCAGCCTGCAAAGTCCAGGTGAAACAGGGATTCAGGGAAATGGGAGCAGCAGGTTTGCTCCTTGGAGTGCAGATGTGCCCAGCCATACCCCTGGGGGCTTGGGGATCCTGGGCAGCTTTGAGATTTTCCTGGAAAGGGATGATTTCTTTACAAGTCTTTCAGAGAAGTGATGCTGAACCTCTTGGAAATGCACTTTTTTTACTCTTTCCATCTGATCTATAATCTACTGGGAGAGCCTTTTTTTTTAAACCCTGGAAAGATTAAAAAGTTTTACCAAAGCCACGCTCAAGAATTCTAGCGTTTCCAGAGTGGAATTTCCTTCACTTTTATCATCGTTGTTTCACCTGAATTTTTGTTTTTCTGTCCTCTAGATAAAGATCTGGGCCTGGAGTCTCCCTTGATGCTGAACCCTCAGTCCTCCTCGCCCATCATGTCTGAGAAGGCCAAGGTGGAAGGGCTGCTGGGGGCTGAGGGGCAGTTTGAGAAGGTGCAGCAGGCAGAGCTGGCACTGAAGGACTCCTCTGCCTGCTATGAACACCCAGCCAGCAGCTCAGCCTCGGTGCCAGAGGGGCAGTGGGCACGGGATGCCCTGAGGAACTGTGAGTACCCACGGGCAGTGCCCACTGGGGTGGGATTTGGAGGTGGGGTTTATTCCAAAAGCCCATTTCCATTCATTGCCCACCCCCACCCCGGGCTGGATTTCACACAGAATGCATCTGACAGCAAGGAGCTCTGACTCCAGGCACTGCCCCTTCCCTGGCCTTCAGGCATCTCCTTGTTTTCCTGGGGTTTTATGTCTCAGATGAGGAGGGTGATAATGAATTGTCACCGTCCAGGGAGTGCTTTGATGGCAAAATTCTATTGCAGAGCTTAGTGCACAGTGCCATTGCTGGTCAGCAGTTTTTAAAGACAAGGCAGTCAGGCCTGGACTTATTTCTGTAGCACTGGAGCAGAACTGGAGAAGCTTGCTTGTGTTGCAGAATACAATTTTCCCTTTTCTTTTTTTTTTTTTTTTTTTTTGTAAAATCCTGCAAATTGCTCAGCTCACTTACATCCAAAGCCCAGGCTCAGATTTCCTGAGTGCTTGGGAGGTGGCTGGGTCTAACTAGATGAACACTTGTGTGTGTTGAGAGGTTTTTCTGATGGACAGATCGTTGCTGGGAGTTGTTTTTAAGGTTTTTAGGCTCTTGCTCTGCTCTCCTTGCAGAGGAGGTGTGTGCAGGGCTCTGCAACCTGCTGGATCAGCTCTGGCAGTGCAACTCCTAAACAGAACTCCCTACAATCTGAATGAATCCATTAATCCACAGATCTCTCCTTGGCAGCTCTGGGAGGGACACAGAGTCCCTCAGTTGTACTTGGAGGGAAGAGCCTGTGGAATATTTGCTTTTACCAAAATGCAGAACTCCCACATCCTTGGCCCCAGTTGCCTCTTCCATCTCTCTGTCCAAGCAATGACAAGTCTCTGCAGCCTCTGAGATATCTCGGAGCTTTAGATCCATTTATTCAACTTCTTAGAGGATTTAAAGTTCTTTTCTGGTTCTGAGTATTGGACAGATATTCTTGGTACTTGCTTCACGAGACCACAAGCTAAAATAATCCCAGTCTGGGGGTGTGTAAGGACAGTTCCAGTGACCCTGCAGCATCTCCTGAGTGCTGGGAGTTAAAAGAGCAGCTCTCCAACATTGTGACAAGAGCCTGAGCCGAGTGACAGTTCTGCTGTTTGACATCACAGCTTTTTTTGGGTGTTGCAAGAGCATTTTTGTGGTGAGGAGGAACAATCCGAGGCTCTTGACAGCAGCACGTTTTTGTTTGGAACAATATGTCCCCATTCTGAAGTGTTTGGTTGGGATAATTTGGGAACTAAAGGAATGTGGGTTGAAGTTCAACCAGGCATAAATTTGCATTGAATTTTAGGGAAAACGTTTCTTGGATGTTTTTATTTTATTTTATTTTATTTTTTGCTCTGTCATTTCAAACCTGAGTGGAATATTCCCAATTTCCTTGAGGTGGGAATCCCCTGCTGTAACCACAGCTGTGAGCTCCTTTGCAGGGTAAAACCCAGGCACTCAGGATAATTTCTGGAGACAATTCCTTTGGTTTTCTCCAAGGAGATCCAACCTGCCCTGACATATCGGGAGGTAGAACAGGGGAGTGAGGCTGCAGCCTTTAATACATTTATTTTTATCCCTGCTTTTCCAACCAAGAGCAAGGAGAGGAGTCACACCTCTGTCAGAGGGTGACCTTTGTGTCTGCTTTAATCCCTTCTGTGCCTGAACATCGCCTGGGTTTGTCAGGTGCCATTAGTGCAAGAGCAGGATTTGCAGACATGAGCACAGAAGCAGAGATTTTGGGCAAGCAGGAAGGGAGGTGATGAGCTCACAGAATATCCTCAGCTGGAGAGGAGCCAGAAGGAACACTGAGTCCAGGTCCATTTAATTATGGTTTTGGTTTTTTTTAATGTACAGTAAAGCTAAAGTAGAGTTAAAGTACAAAAACCATCCCTGATCTCTGAACCATCTGGGTCTGGTATCACCACTGATCTTTGGAGTGAGTGACCACTGAGTCTGATATCACCACTGGGCTGGAGAGGAGCCAGAAGGATCACTGAGTCCAGGTCCATTTAATTATGGGGGTTTTTTTTAATGTACAGTAAAGCTAAGGTAGAGCTAAAGTGTAAAAACCATCCCTGATCTCTGAACCTGATACCAGCTGAGTCTGATATCACCACTGAGCTGGAGAGGAGCCAGAAGGAACACTGAGTCCAGGTCCATTTAGTTATGGGGTTTTTTTAATGTACAGTAAAGCTAAAGTAGAGCTAAAGTGTAAAAACCATCCCTGATGTCTGAACCAGCTGAGTCTGGTATCACCACTGAGCTGGAGAGGAGCCAGAAGGATCACTGAGTGCAAGTCCTGTCCACCTCACCCCAGAGTTTTTGCCTGACCCTTGCCTGTCCTTGCAGTGGGGTTGCTGAGGCAGCTCTTGGTGCAGCAGCTGGGCCTGGCTGAGAAGGGGACCCTGGAGGACAGACAGCGCCTGCCCAGATTCAGGACCGTGTCCCAGGAAGCCCAGACCGAGAGTGGGAACGAGCTGCAGCCCTCTGACAGCAAATTCCAGGCGCCTGGAGAGGACAGAAGCCTTGGCAGAACTGGAGAGGCCGCGGCCGGGCACGGCCCCCGGACTGCAGCGCAGGGCCCGGCCCCGGGGGAGGCCCTGCAGCTGCTGGGCACAGAGCCCACGGCTGCCAGGGGCGCTTTGCCCATGGACAGCACGAACCTGGAGGGCTCCAGCTCGGAGCTGGAGGGGCTGGGGGCCGAGGAGAGCGGGGAGAGGTTCTTCGATGCTCGGGAAGCTCACAGCGACGAGAACCCGGCGGAGGGCGAGCTGCTGGACAGGAAGGAGGAGGAGGAGGTGCAGATTCGGATCTCAGGTGAGCCCCGGGGCTGAGGGCACGGCCAGGTCCACTCCACGCTTCACCTTCTGCTTCTCTGGGGTGGGACAGGCAGCTCCCAGCTCACAGCCAGTCAGTTCAGCCCTGTGCAAACACGGAGCTGGTGAATTCTTCGTGTGGTCGGTCAGGAGGAGCTGGGATGCTGGGGGCACAGCCTGTGACAGACTGGGATTGCTGAGTGTCTTGGTTTGGAAAGACAGGGATCTGCCAGGGAAACTGGGGTTTCCCTTAGAATAGGGAATGTAAACCCCTCACCCCTGCCAAATTATAAATTTGCAATTAAGGGCTTTCAGGTAAAAATTTTGGGAATAGGAATAACAGTTCTTTACTAGGAATATTAACAATACAAATGTAGTAGAAAAACAAAACCACCCAACCAAACAAGCAAGCAAACAAACAACAATTTTGGAAAACCCTGACAGAGTCAGAGCTACAACCTGACACCCTGTTGGTCAGGGGGTTGGGAGCAGCCCCAAAGTGAGTCCTCCTGGAGTGGCAGAGGTGGTTCTGGTGGAGCAGAGATGATCCTGTAGCAAAAAGGGTCCAGTGATGGTGAGAAGGGTCTGGTGATGGTGTGATGGGTCCAGTGATGGTGAGAAGGGGTCTGGTTGGTGAGATGAGGTCCAGTCTTCCTCCCAGAAATCAGGTGAAGCTGGATGTTTTCGTGTTCCTGTGTCTCAGCTTTATCCAGGTAGGAATGGTTGGCTCCCCCCACTTCCAGGGAGGATGTGATGCATCTCTCAATAGGATGATGGAATGTGGATGCACTGCTCTGGGGAGGGTACAGCCTGGGGAGGTGTTAATGGCCCATTATCAGAAGGCATCAGGCCCTCTTCCCCCTTGAGTTACAAGAGATAAAGAAAAAAACATCTCCTCAACTGCTTTTAACAATGAAAATAGAATCCACAGTCCTGGCTCCACAACCCAAGACACAGAGGCAGCAGGCACAAGCCGAGCCCTGGATTGTGGCTGTCCTGGAGCCCTTCATCTCTCCACTGCCTGCAGGGAGAAGCTTTCCCCTGGAGGCAAAGTGCTTTTTAAAGCCCTTTTCCTGATCAAGGAGAGAAACTCGAGACTTCAGTTTTACACTCTAACAGTGGCCTGTAACCTTACCGTACTCTGAACCTCTTAAAAGTTTATTATTTCAGTATTTTTTATCGTTATTGCTGCACTAATTGACTTTTTGACAGCTACCTGAGCACACCAAACTCAGCACAGAAGCTGAGGTTTATCTCGTGTGCACTTTTTTGCAGCAGAAGCAGCTGCTATCAGGTGGATTCGACATTAACAGCCACACAGAAGTCTCTTAGCCATAAATATGCTCTTATTTCAAAATTGGATTATATCCACATGGATAAGCCAATTTGTGACTGCCCCAATGCTCCTTTCCAACTGCATATTGCAAATAATTTTTTTCTCACTGAGACGTTTTAAATTATTAAAACTGAGCCAACAACTTGAGGCATCTAATTTATTTGTCACCTCTTCCAGTGTTTACTTTTTTTAACTGTACAGGGACACTAAAATGAGATTGATCTGGTTTTAGTCAATTCTGAGTCCCCTGGGCTGGCTTTGCTGTGCTATTGTAGAGAAACTCAGGGAATGGACTCCTGTTGCTGGGTGCAGGTTGTGAAAGCATTTTCTGTCTGTGATTAATTTATCTTTTAGCATCTCAGCAAGCTGTGTTTTAAACCTCACCCTTCTGAAAGCATCCTCAGTTTGGGAAGGCAGCAGCTGGATTTGTCAGGTGCCATCAATGCAAGAGCAGGATTTTCAGATGTTCTCATAGAAACAGAGATTTTGGGCAAGCAGGAAGGGAGGTGATGAGCTCACAGAATATCCTGAGCTGGAGAGGAGCCAGAAGGATCATTGAGTCCAGGTCCATTTAATTATGGAGGGTTTTTTTTTTTTTTTAATGTGCAGTGAACCAGCTGATATCACCACTGATCTTTGGAGTTTTCACAAGTGATTTTTGCCCTCAGGAGATGGGCTGTGGGACATCCCTGCTTCTTGATTTATTAAAAATAGGAATATTGACCTAATACTGATATCCATCTGAGACAGACAAAAAACTCTCTAAAATAATTTAAAGTTAGAAAGTGTGTGTTTATTGCAGGGCCAGGCAGCATGTGGGATAACTCCCAAAAACACACTGCAATTTACAGAAAATCACAGAGTCCTTTTATTTACAAAACTGTTGAATACCCAAAATACAGGTGCATATTTATAACCTTGGTACATCCCATTCCCCTGCTTCCTATGGTAATTAACAAAAAAAAAAAACCCAACCAATTGAGCATGCACAGTTTGTCCTTTGAAATGGGTTGGTGGTCCCATTCCAGAGGAGTGGGTTTAAAATGAGGAAGTAAAATGACTCTTCATGGCTCTGAACTTTCTGCCTTTTCAATGCAAATGGTGACAAATGTGTGTTGGTAGGGCTCCCATTTCCTTAGGTACAGTGACTTTCAATGGGTTTCAGTATATGGGAATCTCTGTAGTTGTCCTGTATCCCTAAACCTATTTACCAGGTTCCCTATTTCTTGTTGCAAGCACAGCTAAGCAAACATAAAGCTGACAAGCCATCAGTAATTTGGAAAAAGTTAAGCCTAGGTTTCCTTAACTAACCACAAAGCTTTTTAATTAACTCCAGCAACAGCAAGACCTACCTCTAACTAAAATCTCAGTTTTCCTAAAATCCTATATTCTTTAAAGTCTATGTCTTAGGTACCTGACTTTGAATGAGTTTCAGTATATGGGAATCTCTGTAGTTGTCCTTTATCCTTAAACCTATTTATCTGGTTCCCTATTTCTTGTTGCAAGCACAGCTAAGCAAACATAAAGTTGACAAGCCATCAGTAATCTGGAAAAAGTTAAGCCTAGGTTTCCTTGACTAACCACAAAGCTTTTTAATTAACTCCAGCAACAGCAAGGCCTACCTCTAACTAAAATCTCGCTTTTCCTAAAATCCTGTATTCTTTAAAGTCTATGTCTTAGGTACATGACAATAGCAAGGCCTACCTCGAACTAAAACCTTAGTTTTCCTAAAATCCTATATTCTTTATGTCTTAGGTACATGACAATAGCAAGGCCTACCTCTAACTAAAATCTCGCTTTTCCTAAAATCCTATATTCTTTAAAGTCTGTGTCTCACTGATGTCCCCACTGATCTTTGGAGTTTTCACAAGTGATTTTTCCCCAGGAGACGGGCTGTGGGACATCCCCACTTCTGTCCCTGAAGATCTGCCCCCAGCCCCTTGAGCCCTCCCTGGGGCTGGAGGAGTCAAACCCCGCTGTCTCCGCAGGAAATTATTTGATCCTCGACGGATACGGGACCGTGCAGGAGAGCTCCACGGACGAGGAGGTGTCAGCCCTGGTCCTGCAGTGCACCTCCCACAGCCAGCCCCCCCTGGACTGTCCCCAGCAGCAGCAGCAGCAGCCCCTGTCCCCCAGGGACACCCGGTCAGACGGGGGCAGCTCCCCGTTCCCCGAGGAGCTGCTGGGCTCGCGCTGGGCAGGGCTGGAGGAGCCCTGCCCCTTCCTGGGCAGCCCTCAGCTCCCTCTGCAGATCCGAGTGCAGCTCATGCAGTACATCCAGAACATCGAGGATGCTCTGGAGAAGCTAAAGGTGTGTGTTGCTTTTTCTTATTTTTTATCCTTTTTATTATTATTATTATTATTATTATTATTATTATTGCACGTAGAAGGGTTTGGTCGTCACCTGAGCGTTTGACCGTTTCCACACCCGTTAAGTTTTGGGTTAGGAAAAAAGCTTTAGAGCAATTTGGATGGGTAAGAACACAGCCACATTTCTCTTTATCTCAGGCTCTTACTCCTGGAGGCCTTTAAAGCAGAACCTTCTGCTGTTTTGTGTGCATTGAGTTGTGGATCACAACAGCCCAATAGTTCTGCTGGGGCTGGAGTTCTCCAGTTCTGCTGGGGCTGGAGTTCTCCAGTTCTCCTGGGGCTGGAGTTCTCCAGTTCTGCTTATTGCTTTGGTTTTGATCTGGAGAAATTCCTGAGGGATGGGACAAGCCTGCAGAAGTGGAGTTTGCAACAGGACACTGGCCTGAGGCACGTGGGTCCCTGACATGGGAAAGTTCTTCCCAGGGAGGTGGGAGGAGCTGCCCAGGGAGGGTTGGAGTCCCCATCCCTGGAGATGTTGGAGGACAGACTGGATGTGGCACCTGGTGACAAGGTGGTCTCAGGGCACAGGTTGGACTCAGAGATCTCAAAGGTCATTTCCAGCCTTGGTAAATCTGTGAAAGCTCCCATGTGCTGCTGCTCACATCTGGTGTCAGATGAAGATGTTGGGTTGCCCCCAGGGTATCAGACCAATAACGAGGGTTTTAGGCTCTGTGTGTTCCAAATGATTTCTGCCTGGGAAATTTTTTTCTCTTTACAGAATAACTGTAGAAGGTTTGCATGTGTGAAATATCCAGTAGCCAGCCTTTAATTTCACTGAAATCAGAACAAAATAAAGTGCTGGTAAAGGAGCTGAGGGAGCTCACTCCAACCTGGGTGTTTGCAGCAGTGAAACCTCTCTTTCCCTGTTCGAAGCCCCTGCTTGTTTGCTTGGTAAATCGAGAGCCAGTTGAGTTTTGGGGGCTGTTGTTGCTGTTTTGCAGGAGGTTGAGGAGGATTACAGCGTTCTGCGACGCCAGGGGCTGGCTGGCTCAGCCTCCACAGGAGAGCACTCAGGTAGGAGCAGCTGGAACCCCTGAGCCCCAGGATCCAACCCAGAGCACAGAGTCACTGTCTGAGCTGATGCCTTCTGGGGCTTGGCTAAAACCAGGGGCCAGACAGGATTCAGAGGATAAAAAGCAGTTCTGTTTATGGAAGGGCCTTCCATAAAGGGCATTTAGGGCAGAAAAAGCCTCCCAGGGGCTGCACCCAAAAATTGACCACAGGTCATGAGTTTTCACACTTGGATCACTTTGGGCCATTTGCAGGTTGGGGGTTCATCTGCTAATTACAGCTCCAGGTAATGAAGTCATTTATCTCAAGTTTGCTGCCCTCAACTCACTTTTGTTTCCATCCCTGGGGGCCTGAGGCAGTGAGGTGTCCTTGATTGCCAGGCCTGGGGAGGAATTCCACCTTTTCAATGCCAATGTGACAAATGAGTGTTGGTAGGACTCCCATTTCCTCAGGTACAGTGACTCTCTGTGTCTGAGCAAAGTGGGGAAGCAGCAGCTGACGCTGTGTGTGGGGTTTGGAGTTCTGCACTAAAGAACTGCAGGAGTACAAAGAGATAAAAAACAGAAAAGCTGAAATCCTAAGGCATCAGAGGTCCAACTGGCCTTTCCCACATGCCCAGAAAAGGTTTCACCTCCTTGGGCAGCTCAGGCAGTGCTGCCTGCAGTAAAGGTCAGCTCCATCCCTGGAGGCTCAGCTGGGCTTCCTCCTCCTCTGGAAAGTTCTGTCCCAGCTGCCCCACCCCTTCATCCCAGAGTGAAGTTTCCCCTCCAGAGGGCTGGGAATTCCCACAGGGAGATGCCTGAAGTGCTGAGCCTGGCTCTGCTTCCCCTGGGATGGCTTGGGGTGCCTGAGGCAGCCTCCAGATGGAATTGCTGAACCCCTGAGAAAGGTTTGGAGGCTCTCACTGAGCAGCTCTCTGCCTGTAGGAGAGGTCAGAAATGCCCCACACTCACCTCTCAGTGCATCCCTCTCTCTCACCACCTTTTTCCTTTTTTTTTTTTTTTTTTTCCCCTCCCTCAGAGAAAAGCTAGTCGTGTTTCCAGGAGTGGCTGAAGATTGGATGAAGAGAAATCAGGACACAGCACCCGCTGTCTCCCCTCTGGACTCTGGGATGAGGGTTTGGAGCATCCAAACAGGAACCATTCTCTAGCAAAGTGGGCATGGGGTGCTTTTCCTGTGGGGCATCTGCACTATCTTGTCAGTGAGGGAGTCTATTCTATTCTGCTCCTCTCCTTGCTACCAGAAATTCTTTTTTTTTTTTTTCTCACAACAGGAAGAAAAAAAAAAAAAAACAACAAAAAAACCAAATGTACAGAGCTTTGGGTGTAGGATATAAAAAAATGTATTTAGACATTTAAAAGAAAAAAAAAATCAATGTATTTATTTGACTTCATTCCGTGTATCAAAAGCACATTTTAATTTTTTAATCTGCCTTTTTTTTTTTTTTTTTTTTTTTTTTTTTTTTTTTTTTTTTTTTTTGTTCTGTATTTGGGTGGTGACAGTTCTGGCCCCCCTGCATGTGGCCACCCTGCCTGGTGAGGGGACAGGGGGGACCTGTGTGCAGGTGTTTCCTCACTGGACTGGACTCTGCACTCCCTGCTGGCACTCAGACTACCAAGAGCTACTCATGAAGGTGTTAGGATGGAATCTGTGGCTGGAATTTGTCTGTACCCAACCAGCTGCATGGGAATTGCTCCTGTCCCCACGTGTGGAACAGGAATTTTCCATGCACTAAACAGCCAGGCACTTGAGATGGGCAAATTTTCCTTTTCCCCTTTCCCATTCC
This sequence comes from Phylloscopus trochilus trochilus, assembly GCA_016584745.2. Taxonomy (NCBI): domain Eukaryota; kingdom Metazoa; phylum Chordata; class Aves; order Passeriformes; family Phylloscopidae; genus Phylloscopus; species Phylloscopus trochilus. The sequence continues at coordinate 3,100,205 of WQNJ02000003.1, forward strand.
TTTGCTGGGAGAGGAGAAAGAGGTTTAATTTGGGGTTTTGTTTTTGTTTTTTTTTTTTTCTTGACTTCGTTGGCTTTGATCATTGTCTCCTTTGTAAAGTGATAAAAATACTTGGACCTGCAGCACTTTTGTAACTCTTCTCTGGATCAAAAAAGAAAAAAAATAAGAAAAAAAAAAAAAGAAAAAAAAATGCAAACCCAGAAGTGTTTCAGAGATGTGGGGCAGCTCTGCCCCTGATTCACTACTGAATGGAAAAGGGCTGCCATGGAGTTAGCCACAGGTACTGCTGATTATAGGGCCAGTAAGTTTTAGTACCTGAAGTATGTCTTGCTGAGGGCTCGGGGTGGGGTTTGGGGTTGGTGTTTTTTGGGGGGGGGTGGAGTTGGTTTTTGTTGAATTTTTCTTTTTTTTTTTTTTTTTTTTTTTTTTTTTTTTTCTTTTTTCTTTTTTCTTTTTTTTTTTTTTGGGAACTCATCCGTGCCAATGAACCCAAACGGAGATGGGCAAGCTGAGAAGGCTGAGGCAGCTCTTGGGCACTCCCTCAGGCCTGTCCTGCTGGGGTTTGCTGCTGGAATTCCTGCCAGGCTGGGAATGAGGCAGGGCAGGCTGAGCTGTGCCTCTGCCCTGAGCCCCTTTCCATTCATTATCCATCCCCCCCTGCCCGTGCTGGGTTTCACAGCAGAGGGATCTGACAGCCAGGAGCTCTGGGTCCTGCACTGCCCCTTCAGGCATCTCCTGTGTTTTTCTGGGGGTTTGTGTGTCAGGTCAGGGTGAGGATGGATTTTCCCTGCCCTGCTTGGCACAGGGTGGCTCAGGCTGTGAGGAGGAACATGCAGGTGGATGAGGAACACGCCCTCTCCCCAAGTTTTAAGCTCCTCAAGGAAGCCAGACTGAGCAATCCTGCACATCCCATGGATGGTCAGACCAACCTGCCTTTGCTCAGCACCAGGATCCTCCTGCTCCTCGAAGCAAAACCTTTTCCCTTGAGCTGCTGGCAAGAAATCACCTCCGTCCCCTGACAGAAACATCCCAGCTCTTGTTCTTCCCCAGGAACCTCTGGGGGATGAGTTCAGGTGACAGGAGAGGGAGCAGAGGTGATTCTGGTCTGGGAGTGGGAGCCAGGAGCCCTTGGAGGGCAGGGAGGGATTCAGCACTGCCAGCACCAGCCACAGCCTCCTGCAGGCTGCCAGGAGCTCCCTGGGGGTTTTTTTGGGATGCACCAAGGCCTGGCCTGCTGCCTGGGCTTGTTGTCAGTATTAACCCAGCACTTCATCCTCTCGTGGATGGGCTCTCCCCATCTCACCTCAGCCCCACAGTTCCCCGGGTTCTAAACATCCAAATTCCCTCTGAGAACCCCAAGCCTGCAATGCTGCCATGGATGCTGCCAGGAGGGGAACTGGGCAACAGCCAGACCTGGTGTTGGACCCCCTTTTTCCCCCCTCACACCCCCAAACCAGGAGCATTTATTGTGACCTCAGTGACCTAAAAGCTTCCACGGTTGGCAGGAAATGATCCCTGAACTGCAGAGCAGCCTGGGAGCTCAGTCTGGCTTGAGAAGGATGTGCTGGAGGAGCAGCAGAGGTGGGGCTGGTGGAGGCCTGGCTGCTCCCTGCTCCTTGCTGAACACAAAATCCCCCGTGGCTCTCCCCAGGCTGCCAGAATCCCAAGGGCTGTGGTGGTTCCTGCTGCCAGCTGTGGTGGTGGTGGCAGCAGGGAGGAGCTGGGAGTGCAGAGTTTGTGGAGTCACCTTTTTGCCTGCTGGAGTCCCCAAATCCCTTAATTCTGCCGTGGGGTGGGTGAAGGGAGAATCCCCCCTCAGTGCCAGGCTGAGGGTGGCACAGGAGCCTCTGGAGCAGCTGGCAGGGCAGGGCAGGGCACACAGGGATTCAGGAATGTTGGAGAAGCCCAGCTCCTCTGAGCCCAGTTTTATGGGTGACATAAATCCCCCTCTGGGCTCTGTCCTGGCTGTGCTTCCAGCTCTGAGCATCCTCACAACCAGGGAAGTGTTGGTGGGTCAGGGATCCCTTCCCCTGCAGGGACAGGGAATTCCTTTCCCTCCCTGGCACATCTGCTGCACCACAGACCTCGGGCTGGAGCTCAAATGCACTATTCAGGATTCCCATGGTTTTTTCCTCCTTTAAGCCATAACATCCCCCTCATTTTTAAAATGAAATTTCCATTTTCATTTACCCCTGGTTGGTGATGGGATGAGCATTCCCTTATCCAAGCAGAGGTTTTTGTCCCAGCCCCTCGTCCCAAAAATATTTTTTTTTTCCCCAAATAGAAGAACAAGGATTTCTTGCTTTGGGAAGAAGGATGAGATGTAAGAACATCCTCTGAGAGGCCATTTCCCTGCTGCTGGCACACAGCTCGTGGACAAGGCACAAGCTCAGAAGGAATTTTTCTGGGATGGGAATTCCCTTCTCCTGCAGAAGATTCCTGAGCAGCCCTGGTCTGTAGGGAGGTGGGAGCAGGGGGCTGAGGAGTGCAAACCTCAGGAGCTCCGAGCTCCCAGGCAGCACTTGGCTTGTTCCAGTGGCCTCAAATTGGATATTCTGATTTCTATTTCCCTGCCACTGGAAGATTTCCTTCTCCTGTCTCCAGTGTTTTCTCCCTTTTCCCCAAAGAAATCCCTGGATTCCCTCCCCCTTCCCCAAAGGTGCCAACTGACAAGCAGATGTACTGCAAAAGGGATACTGCAGCCAAAACACTGCTGTTTTATTTTGAATTCAAAGTCTTGTGGAGCTCTCTTCATACTAGAATATTTTTATTTTCTTTGTACAACATACAATCATGTACTCTTTAACAGAGATTTACTTTAAAGAGAAGAAGAAGAAAAAAAAAATCTGGAAGTATTCTTTAAAGAAAAAAAAATACACAAAAATCTTTATTAATAATCCTGTATTTTTACTGATCATGTTTGAATGTCTAAAAAAGACTTTATTGTTCTAATTATCCAGATGTATGTTTGTAAAATAGCTCTTTTATGACTTAGCTGATCGGGTTGTACGTTTCTGGAATTAAATATTGGTCACTTAAAAAAAAAAACAAAAAAAAAAAAAAATCTGTTTTCAGGACCTGGGAAATAGAAAATTTAAGCGTTTCAAATATCATTAAATAAGCTTAAAGGAAAATGAGCTTTGTCTGGTGGATTTTTTGGGCTGGTTTGGCTGTGCTTGCCTGGAGTGTCTGAAGGAAATTTTCCTTGGGGACGACGGATTTTTGCCGAGAATGGGGAATCCTTGATTGTGCTTTTGCTGCTCAGAGAGAACAAGTTATTAATTAATTGATTGATTGATTGGCAGGCACTAACTGCAGGAAAAGAAATCCCCCCCTCCCAGTTGCTCCAAGCTGAGCTGATCCTTCAGGAGCTGAAGCCTTGCTGGGTCCTGCCCACCTGGGGCTCTCCTGGGTGCTCCTGCAGCTGCCAGGTGAGATCACCAAGGGGGTTTGTTGCCCTTTGTAAGGAATTTTCTGCTGAATTCCCTTAAGAATTCCTTGAGGAAGTTCTGCTGGATTTTGCCCTGGTCACAGACAGCAACTGAATGAACACTGGGAGAGGGTTCAGAGGAGCTGCCACTGCTGCTCAGAGACAATTCAACCTGAGCAGGGAGTTCTGCTCTCAATCCCAAATCATCTTTGGCTTCTTTGTCCTTTCAAATCCGACCAGAACCATTATTCAGTTCAATTAATGAATTGATTCTGCTCATTTAGGGTTATTTTCAAGAGGGAGTTTGTTTTGAAGGTTGGGAACTGTTGCTGGTACAACCCTCCCACGTGATGTTTCTACCTCAGCCTCTTGCAAACGTTTATTTGCATTCCCATTTCCCTGCTGGATCTTTTTTTCCATCCCCTCCACTGGGACAGACCCAGAAATGTAAAAGAGAAGTGAAATTAAAACCTGGCTGCTGAGGGAACCTGCAAATTCCTGAGCAGGGAACATCTGTGCTGAGAGTTTGGTGATTCCTGAGCACAGGATCCCTGGCATTGGTGACACTCCTGTCTCCAGCTTCCCCTGCAAGGTGATGATTCCTGACAGACAAGCTGGCAAAAATAATAAATAAATTAAGAACAACACCAAAGCAGAAAACAAATCAAGTTTATTCCTGAGAACTTGGGAGTTTTTTTTCCCCTTTTTTATTTTTTTTCCCCCTTCCCTGTCTGCATTATGTACATGAAGCTCCTTGAGAGATTTCTTTATTACTTTATTATAATTGGTAATCTGAGCTCTATTACGCTTTCCTAATGATGCTCTTCGTGTTTTGCCTGTTTAAATGTTATTTTATACATTCCCTTTACTGCCTTGCTGTAAATAAATATTTCAAAAACTCAGCAGCTCAGAGGAATCCGAGCTCTGTGGCTCCTGCCCTGGAATCCCAGCTGGAGAGGGGGGAGGGCTGTGCTGCAGTTTTGGGGTTCCTTCACACCCACAGCCCTGGAATTCATCTCTGCACAGGCAGGCAAGGCAGCAGGGGGATTCAAGGAGTCCTTGCAGGTGGGCTTTGGGTCATTTTGGGTCATTTTGGATCGTTTTGAGTCATATTTTTGGGTTATAGGAGCTTTAAGGTGCCTTCCAACCCAACCCATTCCATGATTCCAAGGGTTTCTGAGCAATTCCATCCATCCACTCCCTAAATGACAGCAAACAAATGTTTAGTCCATTTGTTCTCTCAGCAAAGATCCCTTGGCTATTTGCTGGAAAATATCCATAATTTCCTTTTTTGTTGTTGTTGTTGGTGTTTTTTGTTTTTTTTTTTTGGTTTTTTTTTTTTTTTTGTGGTTTTTTTTTTTTTTTTTTTGTTTTTTTTTTTTTTTTTTTTTTTTTTGTTTTGTTTTGTTTTTTTTTTTTTTTTTTTTTTTTTGTTTGTTTTTTTTGTCAACCCCTCAGTGGATTTTAGGTTGTTTTTCTTCTTTCAAAATATTGACGGGAGGTTGGTGTAGGATGGAAATTGTCCAGTCCCTGGCACGAGTTCTTTGCCAGTTGGGCTGAGCATTTTTGGGGGGTGAGGGAGGGAAATGTTTCCCATCAGAGCTGGGCCCAGCACTCCCAGGAGGAAAAGAAAAACCCGAATTTGGATGTGTTCCCTTCAAAAGTGCCATCCAAAAACCGAGCTGGGAAAGAGCCTGGGGTTAACACTGAGCATATGCCTGGCTTGAAATGTTGGGTTAACAAATCTTCCAAAAAAATTTGTTTTAGACACCTGTTATTTCAAAAGGAGGCTCAGGGGAGTTTTTGGAAGGAGGCAAAAGTCCTGATCCTGCTCTCAGCTCCACCCTGGTGAGGTCAGGCAGGGAGAGAGGAGCAGCCAAGCAGGAGAATGAAGCTGTGGTTGGTGAGGGATTTCAGAGCCTGGCTGCAGAGCTCTGAGGTGGTTCCCGGTCCCATTCCATGATTTCCATCATTTCCTGGAGAAATCCTGGGAGAAGGGAATTGGGAACGAGAGGAAATGGCCTGGAGTTGTTGCAGGTGAGATTTAGGCTGGATGTTTCTGGTATTTCTCCATGGAGAGGGGGGTCAGGCATTGGAACAGGGCAGTGATGGAGTCAGCATCCCTGGAAATGCCCAAAACCCCGTGGATGTGGCACTTGGGGCCGTGGTTTGGTGGTGAGGTGGTGGGTGAAGGGTTGATATTAGCATTTAATGACCTTAAAGGGCTTCCCCAGCCTTAAGGATTCCATGATTCCAAGTCCATTGCCTGCATTTCTCCATATCCCAAACCAAAAATCCACCAACCTTTCCCTCAGTCAGGAAGCTGAATTTTTATTTTTATTTCCCCCCCCCCACCTTCTTCCTCAGCAGCTGGGAGTTTTAACAGCTGCAAACCATCGAGTTGGGCTTTTTGGCAGAATAAAAACCCCCCAAAAATATCCCAGCCTCTCCCTTTCTTGCAGCAGTTTGTTTGTTTCCAGATGTCTGCAGCTTATTCAGCGTGGAGCATCTCCCCCTGATCAATATTTTAACCTTCTTGTTGATATTTACTCAGTGCTGCTGAATAAACCCCGTGGAGTGGAGCTGCAGAGGGAAGCTCCCATCTCTCCCAGCTCTGGCAATAACTCACATTATCCGGGGTTATTGTTGTGCTGGGATATTAATGAGCACGTCTCTCCCTTCCTCCTGTCTCTCCAAATCTCAATTCAGAGCCCACTCCTGGTGCTGAAACAACTTCTCAGCTCTGAATGAGCAAAGCTCTGAGAGAGCTTTGTGCTTTGCTTTTGTCAGCTGGCTTTGAAAAAAAACCCAAAAAAAACAAAAAAACCCTTTTCTCTCGAGTTTTGTAAAGATGGGTTTGATGCAGCTCCAGCTGCTTGGGCCTTGTGATGAGGGGGAGATGAAACCCTTCCTGGTGGCGTTTTTAAATCCTCCTGCCATCGTTCAGAACCCTGAAGTTTAATCCCATTTCTCTGGCAGTTCTCCTGTTTGCTCTTCACCACAAAAAAAAACTCCAGAACTGTCCCGTGTTCCCCTGTGCCTGCCCTTAACCTGTTCTTTCTCTTCCAAACACTGATTTTTATTTTTTTTTTAAATTTTTTTTTCTTGTTTGGTTTTTTGGGAACTTCTCTCCTGGATTCAAAGGGTTCAGTACATCTCAGAGTGATCCATCACCATCATTTTGAGCCCTTAACCTGTTCTTTCACCTCCAAACACTGATTTTTTTTTTAATTTATTTTATTTTTTTTTTCTTGTTTGGTTCTTTGGGAACTTCTCCTCTGGATTCAAGGGGTTCAGTACATTTCAGAGTGATCCATCACCGTCATTTTGAGCCCTTAACCTGTTCTTTCACCTCCACACACTGATTTTTATTTTATTATTTTTTCCTTGTTTGGTTCTTTGGGAACTTCTCTCCTGGATTAGAGGGGTTCAGTACATCTCAGAGTGATCCATCACCATCATTTGGGGCCGTGCATGCAGCAGAAGTCAAATGGCCTCGATTGCAGCTTCGATTGAACTCATCTTTTCTCCTCTGCAATTTCTTTATTGTGCCATAATAAAGCTGCCCCTGTCAGTGCTGAGCTCTGCCTCATCCGTCTCCCTCTGCGAGATGGGAGCTGAGAGAAAATGCTCTGGTGAGGCTGGACTGGATCAGTCCACCTCAGAAACTGGAAAAAAATCTCCCCAGAGTTGTTTTTTGGGGGTTTTTTTCCCTGCTGGAAATGCTGTGACAGCTGCCCAGGTCCTGGATGTCCCTGCTCAGGGCTCGGCAAAGAAGCAGGGAATGACTCCAGCCTTGGCTTCTCCTCCTCAGCAAATCCAATTCTCTGAGTTAGGCCCCAAAATTCCTGCCCCAAAATCCACCTCAGCAGCATGCCCTCTGCTCCAGCTGCTCCTGCAGGGCTCCGTGCCTGGAATTTCCCTGCAAAACTCGGGGTTTGGGCTCTCAGCAGATCCAGGTCTGCCTGTTCAGCTGCTCATTCCCCTTGGACCGAGTCCGTCCTTCTCTGCTTTCCTTTCCAGCTCCCCAAGGAATTCTGAGAGCTGGAATTCTGAGAGCTGGAACTCTCCATGGAATTAGGAGAGCTGCTCTTCCAGGGCTCCATGCTTGGAATTTCCCTGCAAAACTCAGGGTTTGGGCTCTCAGCAGATCCAAATCTACCTGCTCAGCTGCTCACCCCCCCTAGGACTGAGTCTGTCCTTCTCTGCTTTCCTTTCCTAACTCTCCATGGAATTCTGAGAGCTGGGATTCTGGGAACTGGAGCTTTCCATGGAGTTCTGAGAGCTGGAATTCTGGGAGCTGGAGCTCTCCATGGAATTCTGAGAGCTGGAATTCGGAGAGCTGGAGCTCTCCATGGAATTCTGGAGCTGGAACTCTGGGAGCTGGAGCTCTTCATGGAATTCTGAGAGCTGGGATTCTGAGAGCTGGAATTCTCCATGGAATTACGGGAGCTGGAGCTCTCCATGGAATTCTGAGAGCTGGAGCTCTGGGAGCTGGAGCTCTTCATGGAGTTCTGAGAGCTGGGACTCTCCATGGAATTCTGAGAGCTGGAGCTTTCCATGGAATTCTGGGAGCTGGAGCTCTCCGTGGAATTTTGAGAGCTGGGAAGCATCCTGCACTGAGCTGATAGGAAAAGTCAGACCCGGAGCTGTGCGGCTCCTTGGGAGGTGCAGGGAGATGAAAGGTGGCACCACAGCACCACAGCTCTGAGCTCTGAGCTCTCCTGGCCTGCAGAAGGAAGGGTTTATAAACTGGTAGAGGTTTAAAAGCAGGTGAATTTGCCCCAAAATCGCCTCCAGGGCTGGAATTCCCTGAACCTGTGGCAAAAACGAGAGGCCTCCTGCAGAGTCCTTGGCCCAGCCTGCCCATGACTCATTTCATCCTGTTCCTCCCTTTCCTTAATCATTCCTCACTTGAGAATCTCTTCATCTTTTGTCTCTTCATCTTTTGTTTTCCCCACCTTTCAAAGAGAGGCTGGGTTTTTGGTTGGATTTATTTTTTTCCTGCCTCACTTAAATGACTGCTTTCCTTTCTCTTTGGGGTGTGAAGGGGACGCACAGAGGAGAAAACATCCTTTGATGGCAGTAATTAGGAGGAGAACAAAAAAATTTAAAAGAAAGAGCAAGGAAGAGTGTGATGGAAGGAAAGACAGGCTGGAAATGATCAGTCCAATATTGATGGTGTTGAGGGGATGGATCCTGTGACAGCTGAGATGTTCTGTGTGACTTCCCTGAGATCCTGTCACTGCTCCCAGCCTCTCTTCCCCGTCCCTAAAATCCCAAAAAATTGGCAAAAATCCCAAATCCTTAAACCCTGCACCTGCTTTGGGTGCTCCGTTCTCCCAGGGTTCTCTCAGTGCACCTGAGAGGGGGTGGGATCCATTTTTGGGAAGCCTGAGGCACTAAAATCCCCAATCCCACGTGTGTTTCTGGGATTAGACAGCACTTCAAGGCTTCCCAAATCGGGAATCAGGGTGTGGAGCAGCCTCCTCAGCTGGGGCCAGGAATATCCTCCCAAACCCTGCATCAGGATTTGGCAGATGCCACTCCTGACTCTCCAGCTCCTTGAAACTCACACACGTTTTTCCTTTTCTGCATGGAAGGGAAGGCAAACAAACTGTTCCACAAACTGTTCCTTATTTATCTAACTCATCCATCCTACCAACTTCTTGGAGCTATCTAAATATATATTTATAATTAGCTGGGCTGTTTTATATAACTACCACGGGCTACTTGCTCCTCTCACTGCTTCCTTCAGAGCAGCTCTGATCTATAAAATTACCTCATTTGGATGTCTTCTATTACCAATAAAAAAAACAAAACAAAACAAAACAAAACTTGTTAAGAACCTGGGTGAAAAAAAAATAAAAAAAATAAAAATCATACCCAATAGATTTATTCTGTGTGTCTCAGTCAAATCTTGACTTTCAGTGCCTTTTTATCCCCTGAAATCTCTCGGCTCTGCCTGAATTTGACTCCTTTGTTTCTGCAGCGGGGCTGTTATTTACTGTTCTGCTGAAATACAGCCACCCATGAAGATAAATGTAGCAGGTTTTTGGTTTGTTTTTTGTTTTTTTTTTTTAAATGATTCACTGCTCACCTCCACGTCAGTTTGAGATCAGAGCCCCTCTTGGTGTAGCTGAGAGGGGAAAAAAAAGGGAATTTAATTGTTGGGATAAATAACCTGCCCTGGGGGGAGCAGTGGGCACTGCTGGGGGCTCTTTGTCCCCGGTGCTGGGAGCTGGAGGGGTGGGGTTGTTCCCAGGACACACAGCCTGGGTTTTGGGGGAATGGGGGCAGGTTCATCCAGGTGCAGCACCACGGGAACTCCTGCACCCTCCTGGCAAAGCTGCTGCAGGGGAAAGGGGTTTGGGGCTGGACTGAGGCACCAAAAAGTGTTTGGGGCTGGATTGAGGCCTTGGGTCTGGATTGAGACCCCAAAACGTGTTTGTGACTGGTGGAGACCCCCAAAACATGTTTGGGTCTATATTGAGGCCCCAAAATGTGTTTGGGTCTGGATTGAGACCCCATAAAGTGAGTTTGAGTCTGGGTCGAGACCCATGAAATGCTTGGGTCTGAATTGAGACCCCAAAGTGTGTTTGGGTCTGGATTGAGACCCCAGAGTGTGTTTGGGGCTGGATTGAGGCCCTGGGTCTGCACTGAGACCCTGAAGAGTATTTGGGTTTGGATTGTGACCCCAAAATGTGTTTGTGACTGGTGGAGACCCCCAAAATGTGCTTGGGTCTGTATTGAGACCCCATAAAGTGAATTTGAGTCTGGGTCGAGACCCATGAAATGCTTGAGTCTGAATTGTGACCCCAAAGTGTGTTTGTGTCTGGATTGAGGCCCTGCGTCTGGATTGAGACCTTGAAGTGTATTTGGGTCTGGATTAAGCCCCCAAATCGTGTTTGCATCTGGATTGGGGCCTCAAAATGTGTTTGTGACTGGTGGAGACCCCCAAAATGTGTTTGGATCTATATTGAGGCCCCAAAATGTGTTTGGGTCTGGATTGAGGCCCTGGGTCTGCAGTGAGACCCTGAAGTGTATTTGGGTCTGGATTGTGACCCCAAAAAGTGTTTGAGACTGGACTGAGACCCCAAAACAAATTTGGGTCTGGACTGAGGCCGCAGGGAGCGTTGGGGCCTGCGCTGGCACGGAGCTGGGCCTGCAGTGCCCCCCGGGCTTTGTGCTGCTCTTTGGGACACTGAGCTCCATCCCCCGGCCCTGCTGCTCCCCCTGTGCCTCGCTGAGCTCAGGGAGTGTCCTGGCAGCAATTCCCTGCCAAGGAGCATCCCGGGCTGCCTGGGGGGCAGCAGTGCCTCAATTTTAGTGCCTCAAGGAGCTGGAGAGTCAGGAGTGGCATCTGCCAAATCCTGATGCAGGGTTTGGGAGGATATTCCTGGCCCCAGCTGAGGAGGCTGCTCCACACCCTGATTCCCGATTTGGGAAGCCTTGAAGTGCTGTCTAATCCCAGAAACACACGTGGGATTGGGGATTTTAGTGCCTCAGGCTTCCCAAAAATGGATCCCACTCCCTCTCAGGTGCACTGAGAGAACCCTGGGGGAATGGAGCACCCAAAGCCGGTGCAGGGTTTAAGGATTTGGGGTTTTTGGCGCTTTAGGGACGAGGAATAGAGGCTGGGAGCAGCGACAGGATCTCAGGGAAGTCACACAGAACATCTCAGCTGCCCTGAGCACCCCTCCCAGGGCTCCTGGAAGCCTCAGCATCTCCTCCCTGCCGCTGTGTGCCCAGGGCGTGGGTGGGACACCCGTAACACTTGGGTTTGCAACAGCAGCTCCTTCCCCAGGCAGCCTTTTCTAGGTCAGCAAACCCTCCAGCTTCGGCAGGGAGCTGTGGCACATCACCTCATTCATAAAATGACCAAAAACTCTATTTTAAACCTCGCTGGGTGCCTTTCCCTCCCCCTGCTCTCCCCACGTAACACTTCCCAGCAGAAGGCACTTTGGAAACCTCTCTCTCCTGCTTGGAATCCTGTTTGGTTTTATTTTTTTTTTCCCTCCCCAAAGCAAACCAGATTTGTTTGCAGGCAGTTCCTGGAGCTGTCTCCTCTGGGTTCCTGCTTTCAGCTCACCCTGTTGGTTGCCAGGGTGCTGGGACTTGTGGTGCTGCTCTGATTTGTGCCGTGCCACAGAGGTTTTGGAGAAATCTTGGTTTTCCTGGGCTGGAGTTGCCTTCTGAGTGTACAGCACCAGGGCTGAGGCTCCAATCATTGCATGAAGGACTCAGGGCATGGCAGAGATGGATCTGAACCTCACAAAAAAATGTCTGAAGGAGAGTGGGGTGCTGGCACAAGGCGGGAGCCGTGAGGAGGATGCAGAATCCATCTGGATCCAGGAGGATGGGGGAGCCCTGCCTGGCCCAGGTGTGGTCAGAGCTGAGGTGAGAGGTGGGATCTGCCCATCTCCCACTCCTGGAGTTGGCACAGAGGCTGTTCTGGGTCCCATCCCAGCTCTGACAGCCAAACTCTGCCCAGGCGGGGCTGAACCTGGCCCTGCAGGGCCACCATGGCTCATTAGGAGCAGGGGCAGCCCAGGTGAGGGAAATGCTCCTCAATTCCAGAAATAATAAATGCTGGGAATGGCCTGCTGGGCAGGGACACTGGGACAAAGGCCCAGGGATCTGTCACCAAGGCACTGACTTGTAGCTGTTGTCCTGAGGGGAATGATGTGTAGAAGGGATGAGCTCAAACACCTCATGCCTGCTACCTGTGTATCTCATGAGTAATTTGTCTCTGAGGCAGAGGCGTTTTATTTTTCTCCTCTGAAGCTGATCCTTTTCCTCCAGCTTATTTCTTCTCAGCAGGAGGGGAAGATGAATTTCTGTCAAATAATAGTTCATTGCTCTTAATGCAAGAGTCCAATTAATTGATGGTTTAAAAGCTCTGCTTTCCTCGCCATTACAAACAAACAAACAAAAAGAGGAGGACAGGGCTGCAGCACTGCAGGCAGGGCTGGAGGAGCCCAGGGGGTGAGGATCCTGCCTGGCATTTCCCAGCCTCACACCGTGGCATGGCTCTGTCCCACTCCTGCTTCCCAGTGCTGGGTGGTGCCTTTTCCCAGCCTGTGTTGCTGCTCAGGGCACCAGGAGGAGATTAACCTTTAACAGGAAGATTTTAGCAGCTGGGAGCAAAAATCATCTCACCCCGTGTCCTTCTCAGGGAGATGGGGAGAGATTCGGGGTGCTGGCAGGGAGTCCCAAAGCAGTTCAGGATTTGGGATGTGTGGGGAGCAAGCACAGCTTTCCCAAACCCAACTGTCCCAATCAGAAGCGTTTAGTCTGAGCTTAGGAAAGCTGGAAGCAAGAGTTCCAGTGCCACACTGCTCCCTGCCCTCCCTCCTCCCTGCTCCTCCATAGAACGGGCTCAGCTGGGAGGGACCCACCAGGATCATCCAGCCCAGCCCCTGGCCCTGCACAGACACCCCCAAATCCCACCCTGAGCATCTCTGGCAGTGCTGTCCAAGCCCTCCTGGAGCTCTGGCAGCCCTGGGGCCGTGCCCATTCCCTGGGGAGCCTGGGCAGTGCCCAGCACCCTCTGGGGGAGGAACCTTTCCCTGAGCTCCATCCCAACCCTCTCCTGACACAGCTCAGTGCCCTGTCCTCTCTGCATCCCTCCACCCTGCCCCGTCCTCCTTCCATTCTTAGTGCCCTGTTCTTCCTGCATCCCTCCACCCTGCCCAGTCCTCCCTTCATCCCCGGTGCGTTGTTCTTCCTGCATCCTCCCATCCTGCCCCGTCCTCCCCGCATCCCTCCATCCTGCCTGGTCCTTCCATCCTCAGCCTCCTGCATCCCGTGATCCACATCCCACTCCCCGCATCCCTCCATCCTGTCCTGCTCTCCCCGCATCCCTCCGTCCTGCCTGGTCCTCCTTCCGTCCTCAGCCCCCTGCATCCCCGGATCCATCCCACTCCCCTGCTCTCCCCGCATCCCTCCATCCATCCCGGCTCCCCTGCTCTCCCCGCATCCCTCCATCCTGTCCTGCTCTCCCCGCATCCCTCCATCCTGCCTGGTCCTCCTTCCGTCCTCAGCCCCCTGCATCCCGTGATCCATTCCACTCCGCGCATCCCTCCATCCATCCCGGCTCCCCTGCTCTCCCCGCATCCCTCCATCCTGCCCTGCTCTCCCTCCATCCCTCCCTGTCCCCTGCTCTCCTCTTATCCCCTGCATCCCTCCCGCTCCCCGCTCTCCCAGCTCCCCGGGATCTCTCCATCCCCAGCGCTGCCCGCGGGGGGGGCTCTGTGCCGCCCGGCGGTCCCGGTGCCCCGGAGCCGCCCCCCGCCCCCTGCAGTTCCCCCGCCCGCCGCCGGGGACCCGCGGCCGCCGCTGCCGGAGCGGGGCCGGAGCAGCCGCGGGCAGAGCCCAGCCCAGGTACGAGCCGCGGGCAGCGATGGGGCGATGCGGGGCGCTGGGGGGGGATGGCGGCTGGGGCGGGGGGCGGGCGCGGCTCCCCCGGGACCCCCGCGGGATGCTCGGCAGAGCCGCCGGCCGCCGCTGCGGAGCGGCGGGGCCGGGAGCGCTCGGAGCCGCAGCCGCCGCCGCTCGCTGGCTGCCGGCGCTGCCCCCGGCTGGCACTCGGTCCCCCCCCCATCCCCGGTCACATCCAGCCCTCCCCGGTCACATCCAGGCTCCCCGGCCGCATCCAGCCCCCTTCCCCGGACGCAGCCGGTGCCCCCCGCCCGCCTCCCGCGCTCGGCTGAAGGACTTTGGGAGCAGCCCTTTGCGGTGTTCTAGCGCACCAAGAGTTGAAAAACGCCACGCTCGGGGCTCTCAGCGGAGCTGAAGTTCAAAGAGCGCGGGGAGGGGGGCACTCGGTGTGGCTGCAAGCGGTGCGGGTCCCCTGGGAGCGGCGCCGGGCTGCGGGAGCGTGCGGCGGGCAGGGATGCTCCCCGCGGAGCCGGGTGCTGCTGGGCTGGCAGCCTGCCTGCCACGCTCCGAGGCGGCCAGGAAAAGGCTCCTGAACTCCTGTTTTCGCGCAGGCTTTGGATGGTGGGGAGGAGAAGGTTGGTTGCTCTGGAAGGCGTTGGTGCGGAGTTGTGCTGGGGGATCATTGGCGTTCCGGTCGCTGGGGTGCTCGCTGCGTGCGCAGACGTGCGGGGCTGATGCTCTGACTCCGCTGGTGAAGCGGCAGCGCCGAGCGCGGGCAGCGTGCGGGGAAAACTCCGCGCACAAACCCCTTCCTAGGCCCAACTTTATTCCGGCTGATTGATGCCCAAACTCCGGCTTAGCTGCGGCTCTGCGTAGGTGCGGGATGCTGCGAGCGCCGCTCGGCTCTCGCCATCCGCGGGGCTGGATTCATTCGCTTGACAGGATCGAGAGCCCAAGGCTGTGGCCCTGGGGGAGTTAACCGGACCCCCGTGGGGCTGCCTTTGTCCCCACACGCGTGTCCTTCGTGGGGAGGAGCCGCCGGCCGGAGGATCCAGCGCCGTGCCCGCCTCCCCGGGGACCTGGACTAGCGAGGGATGCTGAGGGACGGCTCAGCTCGCTCTGCCACCGCATCCCGGCCGCTCTGACGGGGCTCCGGCAGCCTCCAGACCACGGGAGATCCCCCCTCAGGAGGAGCCAGCCCCTTTGTCTGGGCGAGGCGAGGCTCGGCAGCCTTTCCTCCGGGCAGCGGCTCGGCAGCCACATCCCGGCTGGATGTGACCGCTGCAGGCAGCCGGGAGCAGAGCGAGCCCTCCCCGCCTCCCTGGGAGTCTACAGCATCGGAGAGAGCCAGCAGCATCCCCCGGGAGCCAGCAGCATCCCCCGGGAGCCAGCAGCATCCCCCGGGAGCAGGATGCTCTGCTGACGGCACCGGCGGCCCCGGGGTGCCCGCAGGTAGGAGGGGGATGTGACCGTGCCGGGGGCTGCCCGGCCGTGCTTTGCTCTCGTCCTGTTTGGCAGAGGGGGGAGAAAGGAGCCGCAGCGAGGCTCCCACCGCGCCGAGGCGTGTTTGAGGTGTCTCGATGCCAGCCTGCTTCGCTACTGATGTGTCTGAGGCCGGGGGTTTGAAGGGGAACCATCTGCGTGGGGAAATGGATGGCGAGAGGCAGAACCTTCCCCTCTCGGTTTCCATTTCAGTGCTGGGCCTGACGGGCAGGGACAGAAGTTGGGAAAGTTGCTGCGTGGCTCTCCGTGGTTCGCAGGTGGTGCTTTCCCCTGCACCTGGCAGGAATTAATACCCCGGGATGAGACACCTGGAATTTTGGGGAAGAGGGAGCTGCTGTGACAGGCTGTGCTGAGCAGAGAGCGGCAGCGCAGGGAAGGAGAATGCTCTTTAAAAAAAAAAAAAAAAGAAATCCTTTACATGGCTGTTTCTCTGAGACCCTTTGTGATCTGGCTCCTGTGTGGTGGGGACAGGCTGCCTGAGGAAGGTGAACCCCAAAACGAAGGGCTTGATCCCAAAATCTTGGGATAAAGACATGAACATCTCCTTGAAAAGATTGGTTCTGAGTGGCTGATTTGGAGCAGCTGCCTGCAGCTTCCAGGGGCACAGAGATGCTGCTGCTGCTGCTGCTGCAAGTTTCTTGCTGGAGGTTTCTTTTGCAAGCTGTGCAAGGAAAATCAGCCAAGGGCTGGCAAAGGTCTGGGTACTTCGGTGCCAAGGAGCACTCAGCAATCTGGGGGTGAGCAGGGCAGGATTTGGGGGGCCTGGGCTCCTGAGAGCTCATCAAAGGAGCAGCGAGGCAAGGAAGGGGCAGTGCTGCCTCCAAACCATCCTGAAAGCTTCATTGTGCCAGGAAATTCAGGAAATCTCATCTCCTCTGTGTGTGTGTGTGTGCTGACATTGATGTCTCTGCTTGATGGAAAAGCAGAGAGTGAACTTCAGCCTCACCCAGGAGCTGGGAGGGTGCTCAGTTAAATCCTGGCTGGTTGCACGGGGAATGCTGGTGGGAAAGTGCCTGGCTGTGATGTGGGATCCCTGTGTTTGTTCCCTGTGGGATCAGATTCCTGTTCCTCTTGGAAGAACCTGCTGGTTTTCCAGGAGAGACAGGGCCAGAGGAAAGGCTTGGCTGGAGGAGAAGTTGGGTGTTGTCACTGGCTGATGGTCGGGTGGGTGGGAGGGAAAGGCTCTGGAGTCGGCAGAGGAAGGAGGAAAAGCAGGGGAGAGGAGGAGCAAGGGCTGGCACCAGAGGTGAAGGAGCAGATTCACCCTTAGGGTCAGACATGGCTGGGCCAGAACGCTCTCCTCCATCCAAGAAGAAACTTCATTTTTTGGAAGGCAATTCAAGCTTTATTCTGGTTCTGCTCAGCACTCAGCACGTGCAGACAGTCGATGTCTTGCCCTCTTTAAAGGCTCGCTGATGTTCCTGAGGTGTGGATATTGATTTCTCAGTGACTTTGGGGAGAGATCTCCATGGGCAGCGCTTGTTGGGGTCAGATTTTATTTATTTTTCATGCTTCCAGGCAGGCAGAAGTTTTGCAAGCCTCCTCAGAAATGCTTTTTGTTCTGGGGCAAGAGGTTTCTAAGGCAGCACATGAAAGGCGAGGAATCTGTTAAAACAAGGCACCTCTTGCTGTGTGTGAACAGGAGGAACAGTGAAATTGTGGCTGAGCAGGAGGAGAACAGCTTGGAGGGTGTTGCTGAGACCTGAGGGAGGAATCTGTGGGGTATCAGCAGCTCTATGAGGGGAAAAAAAAAATAATGTCCAGAAAGGAGATTGTGGGATTGCTGAAGCTGTGCCTGTGCACGGGAGCACACAAACTCCACTTTGTCACCTCAGGGCAGCCACTAACGCTGGGCTGGGGTCCCTGACAGGAAAAAAAATGGGAGCTTGGAGAGATAAAAGAAGGTGTAAAACCTGTGAGGAGGTAATGGAGCAGTTTTAAGGATCCCCATCACAACTTCGTTTATGGGCTTTGCAAGGACGGGCTGTGGTGGTAACACACGGGGGGGTTGTGTTTGTCCTGGTGCCTCTGCAAGGGTGGGTTTGCTAATGGATGTGGGACTTGGGTGTGATGGAGGAGGAGGAAAACGTAGTGAGGAGCAGGCTGGAGAAGCCCAGAGTGGTTTGGGTTGGAAAGGAACTTAAAGCTCATCTCATTCCATGGGCAGGGACCCCTTCCAGGGGATGATCCAGGAGCAGTTCCGTGCCGGTCCCAGGGGGTGGCTGCGGGGCAGGGCAGAGCGGGCAGTGCCCAGCTGCAGGGGATTGGCAGCGATTGGATTGTCCAGAGAGGGAGGAACCACCCAAGGTGCTGCAAATCAGTGGATCTGAGGCAAATCAGGTGTGAAACAGCAGCAGGTGGAAACATAAAGGGGAGGATGCCTCTTCCTTCTCCTCCCTGGCTATCTCCAAGTGGGCAGAGGGGTCTGAAGGATGCAGCGGGAATTTTTGCCACGCACTGCCTGCACAGAAACCAAACCTGAGGAAGAGCTGGGATATCAGGCAAGTGAGGTGGTTTTTTTATTTTTTTTTCCTTCTGTGCCTGCTGGGAGGGCCTAATTATCCCTCAAATACTTGGCTGGTTTATCCCTGGGGGTCAAATCACCACAGTTTATCTGCAGAGGACGGCTGCCCAGTCGGGAAGCCTTCCCTCCTAAGGCTGAGGAAATAAGAGTTCAACATCTTCCAAGGGGCCTAATTTATTTGGATATTTCATTAAATCCACCCAAAAGAGACTATTTTAGGAAATAAATAGCAGAATGTGGGCAATAAATAGCTGTGGGATAAGGGGCAGAGTTCAGTGCTGGCTTTCCTAGTTAAGCTGCAGAAAATAGAAGTGTAATGGCCGAGTGCTGATGGGAGCGTGGATATGTGATTATGTGAGGGTCCCTCACACTGAGGCTGGGCTTATTTGTTATCTTTAATGAGTTGGAGGTGGAAATGGATCAGAGCTGGGTTAGGGAGAGTGAACCTGCTAACAGGAAGGGGTTGCTTTTGGGAGAATTAAGAGGGAAAGCTGCTGGGTTGGGCCGTGCGGCGGCTCGGCCACTGCAGCAGCAGTTGGTGTAACTCGGGTTTGAGCACGTGGGAAAAAGGGAAAACCTGAGTGAATCCTTCCCTGATGGCAAATCCTGGATGATTCTGTGGGATTCTAGCAGGAGAACGTGCAGGGACACGGAGAGTTGGTGTGTTTTGTGTGCAGCTGAGGAGATCCCGGGGCTGCGTGGATGAGCTGCAGGTGCTGGGGAGCCCCAGGAGATGCTCTGCTGGGGCAAACAGGGCTCTCTCCATCTCTGTGGGGTTCAGGGAGGGCTCTGCAGTGACAGCTGCTCTTCCCAAATCCTCCCAGCTCCGGGATGTGCTGCTGCTGGAGCAGGGGCTCTGGGTGTCTGTGCTGTGCCAGCATCCCGCTGGATTTGCTGCCTCGGAGTCAATCAAGGGGAACTTTGCTGAGTCCTGACCTCCTGGTGGGGCCACCCCTTGGATTTTCCAAGGGGGTGGGTGATGGGTGAGGGCTGCAGGAGCTGAGCTAAGCTGTGCATCTCCAGGGGTGATTTTTTTCCCCCAGGCCCGTGGTGCCCCCATCCCAAAGCCTTGGGGCTGTTCCCTGTTTCAAGTGCAGCCTTTGAAGGGTCCGTGGTGTCTCAGGGCTGGGAGGGGGATTGGAGAGCCCAGAGGCTTCTGCTGCTGCTGGACTGCACCTCCCTGAGGCAGCTCTCATCCCCAGGGCAATATTTATCCCTTGTACCCACACTGCACGTGAGCAACTCTGTGACAAAATACCCACACAGCGCCTCACCTGCTGAGCCACCCAGCACCGGGGGATTTCCATCTCTGCTGAGACCTCCTGCCTTCAAAGTCTGCAGAATTTATTTGCATCCTTCATGAGGGAGACAGCCAGGCACAGCATTTTGTAATTGTTTTATTCCCCTGTTCCTTCCCCCTCTCCCCGCTTCCCCACTGGCTTTTCAGTTTGTGCTGATGCTGAGCTCACCAAATAAACAATGATGTGGAAATAAAGCAAAAAGGAGCTTCCTCTTGGCCTCCCTGCATATGCATAAATGGGAGACATAGATCATGCTGGCAATCCCCAGCCAGGCTCCACTTAATGGAAATTCTCCTGTGACCTTACAAACCCCCTCTTTGCCAGGGTTTATAATGAGTCTGCAAAAAATCCGTGCGGGGCACAAACGAGTCAGCTGAGGTCCCAGACCCCGTGAGCACAAAGTCACAATAACAGCGCTAATTTCCCACCCACTCAGGCATGTGCTCGGCTCCTTAAGGAGTTGGCTGTATTTTAAAAAAAAAGCTGCTTTTTCACCTTCTTGGGGACTGTTAGGATGGGTGTGTTGGGGAGGAGGAGGACAACCCAGCTGTCCCTGAGCTGTGTGACACCAGATCCACCCGGGAGCATCCCTAGGTCCTGGCTGCCAGGTTCATGACATCAAACTCAGCTGCCTCAGCAGAAAATCAGCTTTCCTTGCCTCTGCACCCTCTGCCCCCCCTTCCTACAGCTGAGTCTGGTCAGGGATCACCCGTGCCCCCCTCGGGAGGGGACGGATTCCTGAGAACCCCTTGCTCAGCCGTGACCTTTGTGCAGAATTGCTGCTGCAAAGCACCGCGTTTCCAGGTCACCGGCGGGAGCTGATGTTCTGATGTTCGGAGGTTGGTTTGAGGGCTCCGTGTCCCTGCCCGGAGACGCGGGGACTGCAGGGCTGCTGTCGCTGGTGCCGTGGTGGCACTCAGGCCGGGCAGCTGTCCCTTGGCAGGCTGTGCTGGAGCAGCAAATCGCTGCCAGAGTCGCTCCCAGCTCGGCTCGCTTTGGGTGAAGTGGCCGAGCCAGGGGCTGCAAACTCAGCTCACTGCAGCCGCTGCTGATCTGCCGGCTCTTCCACCTGCCAAAACTGCCTTTTTATCCACCCCATAAAAAAAGAGGATAATCAAAGAACCCGTCCCTCTACGCACACTCGTTGTTTGCCCTCGCTGTTTTCTCATTTCCCCTTCCCTGCTGCTGAGGGCTGTGTGCTCAGCTCCGGCTCTCCCATCTCCTTCCAGCCCGAGGAAGGTTTGGGGCAGAGCCTGTGCTGATGCTCGCCGAGCATCTGCTCCTCCCCAGGTCCCATTCATCACTGTCTCGCACTTCGCGTTATTGTTCGCACCGAGGGAAAGTGGGTGTGAAGCTGGAATAATAATGTTTCACACTTGCTTTGCTGTGGGTTTGATACCCAAACTGCATTTGAACCCATCACGGAAGGCCCAGAGCCATGGAGGGCTGGGGAGCTGGAGGCAAATAACGAGTTAATCACAGCTGACAAATAACGAGTTAATTACCTGCGGTGAGGAAATGACCGCTGCGCTGCGTGTCACACCCGCGAGAAACTGAAAATCAAGATGGGTTTTTTTTTAATTCAGGCTGAACAGGTTAGGAGGAAGCTGCAGGTGAGGGCAGAGCTCAGTGCAATGGTTCCCTCAGCTTCGCCCTCCTCTTTTCAAATGGATTTCCAGCACGGATGGGCAGCAGGGATATTCTCCTGAATCCACAGAGCACTGAAAAATCTCTCCTTAGTCCAACATGCCTCTCTCATTTCCGAAGGGGTTGGGGGGGGTAAATGCTGGACATTGATGCAGTTGTTTTAATGACATAAACACGGGAAGGATTTAATGCTCCGTGGAATATCAGGAGTTTGGGAGTCGTGGTCTTTTGGCAGCTGCACCTCCCAAGGGTCTCTCAGGGGACGTGGCTTTCAGTGATTTGGACTGACGCGCCTTTTGTTGTGCTCCTGCTGGGTGTTAAATAAGATTTAAGTCTCCTCAGTCACTATTTAGTTCTTGAAGAACATCGCAGCCACCGCAAGCGCAAACAGAACTGTCTGGATGTTTGTTTATGCAACAGATCATTAGAAAGTCTGCAGGAAAAAAAAATATTCTTGTCTGTTAGATAATTAATCTGCATTTTAAGAATTGTCTAAAGACATATTTACAAGCCAGTCCATTGAGCTGCTGCTCATCTAGTCAATAATCCTATATTTAATAGTCCCTGAGAATGTATTTCCATAATGTGCTGTGAACAGTTGAGAAATCTGCATCTTTTTTTGTCTTAAGATGTCAGTGCTAGCACATTTTCTATGACAATTTTTTTTTTCTTTTTTCTTTTTTTCTTTTTTTTTCCTGACTGTGGGTGCGAAAATCCAGCCATGTGAACTCCCGACTGGTGGGGCTGGGGGCAGGAGGGAGGGAGGGGAAGGTGCCGGGAGCGAGCCCCGGGGTGCGGATCCTGGATGAGTTTGCAGTTTCCATCTGGCACCCGCAGCGCGCTGCCAGCGCTGCCCGAAAATGCACCTCGGGGCTGGGGGGAGTGCGGCCTGGGGCTTTCCCAGCTCCCAAAATCCCCTCGGGAGGCAGGGAAGTGCGAGCATGGCTTGGGAAGGAGGGTCTGGCGGGAGCTGTGCTGCTGGTGGGAGATGATCCGCTGGGAATGCCGAGCTCCTGGCGTGGTGGGTTTGATCCTGGCAGGAGCAGGGATGTCCTGGCACTGCTGGCATTGGGATGCTGGAGCTGGTTTGGCTCCCAGGATGGGACCTGTGGCTGTGTCTGGGCGGTGACTCCCCTCTTGCAGCCTGGCATTCTGATGGCCGCCACTGGATTTTGGGGTGCCTTGCCTGCAGCACCTCTGAGCCGAGGTTTCCCACACGGATGGATGTGAGGGTTTGGGATGTGGGGTTTTCCCTGGGTTTGCAGAGGGGAAGGCTGAGTGCTGGGGCAGCCCCTGTGATAATTTACTAATCCACACTAACGAGAGCAGGGAGTAAAACCCACACTGGGCGAGAGGAACCCCCGGGAGCCGCCACATCAAGGTGAGAAGCAGGAGCTTAATTTCATTATCTTATCAATAACTGGCTGGTCTTGTGCTGTGCCGTGAATCCTCAGGAGTGCTAATGCTATCTCGGGCTGTCTAAGCAGAGAAATAATGAATACAAGCAGGAAGAGCATTGTGTGCAGCCCTGGTATCTATACCTTAAAAATGATGTTGGCAAACTGGAGGGAGATAAGGGCAGAGCCACGGGGATGATGTGAGGGCTGTAAAACAGGCTGGAGAGAGAGAGAGAGAGAGAATGAGGCCCAATCTTCTTCTCCTCCTCACAGAAGGGAGTGATTTGATTATTGTCCAGGAGTACTTAGGCAGGGGAAGAGACTCCTGCCAGGCAAAGGTTGGGAGGAAGGCCACGCTTCTGTGGCTGGGTGCTCAAGCTGGATAAATCCAGACAAGAAAAAGCCATGTTTTATTTTTGTACAGCTTTATATTTAAGCACAGGAGCAAATTACCCAGGACTTGGTACATTTGCTGTTCTTTAAATTGAAATGATACATCTTGCCAGCGTTCTTTTAGGTCAACTGCAGGTTTGGAGTGGGAAAAACTCAGCATGAGTCAGTCACAACTCAAAACAAGATTTTCAAAATGGTCATTATTGCCCTTCAAATCTTTTCAGTTATGTTATGAATTTTTATTTTTGTATTTTTTTTTCTGATGTGGGGGAGAGCAGGGGTGGAAAATCCAGCAGGGCTTTGGGCTGTAGTGTGGAAGGGTTTGGGTTGCTGGCAGCTGAGCCCGTGTGTAGGGCTTACCCAGCTAAAAAAATCCCCTTTTCCCACTGCTTTTAGGACTGGGACAGGGCTGTCAGGATGCGTTCAGCGTGTCTGAGGGGCTCTGCTTTCCTCAGACCCGCTTTCCTCCCTGCTGTCCCACCAGCTTGGCCAAGCCCCCGAGCCTCCTGCACAGCCACAGAGGATGCTGCAGCCACAGATCCCCCCGGGCACTCCCCAGAGGTGCTCAGCGCCCCCGGGGAGAGAGATTAAGAGGCGTCATTAGCGTGCGGTGGGCGGCTGGCATGTTAATTAGGGCACGGGGCCGCGCTGGAAGGTTACTGTCACCTCTTACCTCACCTGCCTTAAAGCCGCAGGGTGGGAAGGGAGCGGAGGCAAGAGAAGGAAGCTGGAGACAAACCCAGCTCCAGCAGGGCTTGGGACCGGGAGGTTTAGCCAGTGCTGCCTCCCCTTTTCCACCTGGAAAGTGATTCCAGGTGGGAACACCACGGCCTTGCCCTGTCCCCATCCCGCTTTGACTCGGCTCCTTGCAGAACTGAAGGATATTCCCTTTCAGAGGATGGCTCCTCGTTCTTTTTCCCTCCCATGCTTGCTGCTGGTGCGCTGAAGAAAATTAAATTAGGGCCGTATCAGTACAAGGGAGAGATTACCATTTGCAAAAACACGTTTTGCTTAAGTTAGTGATATTGTAAGTGTTAATTGAGTGTTCATTGATTGCCTGTCACCACCCTGATGTAATTCTGCTCCTCTCGGGCGGGTGCCCTACCCCTGATTAAACAGAGCTGCTCTTGCACCAGGAGCCGGCTTGGCTGTTCATTTCTTCCCCCCAGTGATTCCATTTTACCAGCTGGATAATTAGCATCCTCCCCTCCTCCTTGGAGCCGGCTCAGCCTGCACACCATCCTTGCTCTCTTCCCAAGCACCTTTAATGCTTTAATACTTCAGGGGTTTTAAGTGGCCCTAGACAAGAAGCGGAGCAGGGGATGCGTTTGAACTCGGTCCAGGAGCTGTTGTCTGCCTGGATTTAGGGTCTGAGTTCCCCCAGCTATTGCTCCGTTCATTAGAGGCCCTTTGTTGCCGGAGGTTCAATTACGGGAGCGAATGGTGTTTTATGGGAAGAGAGGTGGGGAAGGAGAAGCCAAAAGCTCTCCGTGCTAATGGTGTCTGTTATGTAAATGGCTCTGTAATCAGATAATCGCCTCCGAGCCGTGCCGGTGCCGGGACTCGTGTCATCCTTCCAGAGGAGACTTGTCAGAGCCTCTGTCTGCTCCGGGGGAGCTGGGGGCTCCCTGCGGGGCCGGGAGCGCTCAGGTGTGCGAGGTTCCCGGGCAGGAACACGCCAAGGGGAGCTGGAGCGGCAGGGTTTGGGCACAGCGTGGGATCCACACGTCCTTGGCTCCTCCGAGTGCCCCTCTAACCCCGCCAGGGGCTGGCAGCACATCCCAGTGATCCCCAGCACCAAAGGAGGCTCCTCTCCCCCATCCCCACCATCCGAGGGTTTGGGGTTTTGCCATCCCCCACGATCCGAGGGTTTGGGGTTTAGCCATCCCCACGATCCAAGGGTTTGGGGTTTTGCCATCCCCCACGATCCGAGGGTTTGGGGTTTAGCCATCCCCACGATCCGAGGGTTTGGGGTTTAGCCATCCCCACCATCCGAGGGTTTGGGGTTTTGCCATCCCCCACGATCCAAGGGTTTGGGGTTTAGCTATTCCCACGATCCGAGGGTTTGGGGTTTAGCCATCCCCACGATCCAAGGGTTTGGGGTTTAGCTATCCCCACGATCTGAGGGTTTGGGGTTTTGCCATCCCCCACGATCCGAGGGTTTGGGGTTTTGCCATCCCCATGATCCGAGGGTTTGGGGTTTTGCCATCCCCCACAATCCAAGGTGTCTGCAGTAACTGAGTTTTCCCTCCAGAGCACGAGGCTCCTGGTGCAGTTCTGCACATTCACTTATCCCCTCCCTGCCAGATCCTGCAGCGGAGCTCTTAAGATTTTGTGGTGGGGCTTTCCTGGTGTGCAGGATCTTCCTGGTGTGCATCTGGTGAGCTGGAGCATCTTTGGAAAGATTAATTAACCCGAGGTGAGAAGCTGTGATTTAACATTTATACAGGGGGGGAGGGAAATTAATATTCCTTCTGCCATGCAGGATCTGTTTAAACTCCTGCCTTCAGCTTGTCTGACTGGGAATCTCCTCTAACTTGCACAAATGAAAGAACAATTTGTTTTAGATGATGAGTTATGAGAATATTGCTCATAGACCCAGAACACGACATTTTCAATCACATCTTTATTGCATTGGTAAGGGGAAAAAAAAGAGATTTTTAGGATCTTGACATGCTTATCCTTCAGAGACCGAGTCAATTATCATGTTATGTAAGAATTTACTCCATGGCTCTCTGGTCTCTGGGAATATCATCGAATCAAGAGGAAAATCCTGCAGGGTTTAGTGCAGCTGTTGCAGGGTTGAAAGGATTGCCCAAGTTTCTGTCCACAGGTGGCCCTCAGGAACAGGAAAATGGCTTAAAAAACACGTGGTGGTCAAATGTATGAGTTAGAGTTGTTTTTTGGCATTCAGTTTTTGGCAAAGTGCAGCGCTCACCTTGTCTTGAGGGCCACAAGAACCAGAAACCCATTTTCCTGGCAAGGTGGAGGTGGAGATTCTCTTGCTGGGGACTTTGAGCAACAGGTCCTCAGCTGAGGGACCAAACACTGAACTGAATGATCAAATCCCTCTTTACAGCCCTCAGCTGAGGCCAAGGATGGAGCTTGTTTGTTTTTGGTTGTCTGCAGGGTGCATCCTGCTGGGAATTACAGTGGTTGGAGTTGTTCTCCTCTCCAGGCTGGGGTTTTTTTTTGGTGAGGGCCACTCTGACTCCTCATTTTCTCTGCCTGTAAAGCAGGGACACGCCTGTGCTGCTGGGCTGTGGCAGATTAGCACGGGATGATGCTCCAGGAGCTGGAAACGCTGCTCTGAACACGGAACTCAAAGCACTTTTCTCCTTGAGCAGATTTCCAGTCACAAAAATACCCGAGTCCCATTTGCAGGCACTGGTGTTAATGCAGTGCAGCTGCTCTGCTCCATTTGCTTGCATAAATGCAGCTTTTAGAGCTGTCACATATGCTTGATGGAGCCACTACCCCTCACCTGCTCCTTCCTGGAGTGGCAATTGCTGGCAGGGATTGCCAGGACGAGGGAGGTGATGGTTGTCTCCGTGCATTAGTGCAGATGCCAGGGTGAGGATCCCACCCGTTCCAAGCTGCTCTGGGTGGCTGGAATGCTCCGAGTGCACTTGTGCAGATGGAGTTTCTGGGCTGTGTTGCCTTGGCCCGAGCCCTCCCTGGTGCTGTGGCTTTGTGTCTTGGTTTGGAAAGACGGGAATCTGCCAGGGAAAGCTGGAGTTTCCCTTGGAATGGGGAATGTAAACCCCTCACCCCCTCCAAATTATAATTTTGCAGTTAAGGGCTTTCAGGCAAAGATTTGGGAATAGGAATAACAGTTCTTTACTAGGAATATTAACAATACAAATGTAGTAGAAAAACAAAACCACCCAACCAAAACAAGCAAACAAACAAACAACAATTTTGGAGAACCCTGACAGAGTCAGAGCTACAACCTGACACCCTGTTGGTCAGGGGGTTGGGAGCAGCCCACAGTGAGTCCTCCTGGAGTGGCAGATGTGGCTCTGGTGGAGCAGAGATGATCCTGAGAGAGAAGGGTCCAGGGATGGTGAGAAGGGGTCTGGTAATGGTGAGAAGGGTCCAGGGATGGTGAGAAGGGTCTGCTCTTCCTCCAGGAATCCAGTGGAACCAGATCCCTGGTGTTCCTGTGTCTCAGTTTTTATTCAGGTGGGAATGGTTGGCTCCCCCCACTGGGTGGAGCATCTCTCAGTGGGATGTGGATGTACTGCTTTTTGTACTTGCCTTTTCCTGGAGATATGGCAGGAAGGTTTCCAGCTCGTTTTGTTTCCATTACTGGGCTGGTTGTGCTTTAGTAAGCAGCTCCAGTGTGGGGAAGAGATGGTTCCTTCCTGGGGAAGGGATGAACTTCTGCTCAAGGGAAACTCTGAAGCCTTGAGCTTGCCAGGGTCTGGGCTGGTGCCACCCTGGGAGGGACAGTGTCCCCTCGGTGCCCCTGCTCCCAGCAGGATGGGATGGTCCCTGTCTGGGCTCCTTTCTGTTTTCAGTGTAGCCCTGAGTGTTTTCCCAAGGTCATGGGCAGGACCTGTTGCTGTTGGACACAAACCAAAGACGCAGACTCGTGATCAGAAGGCTGATGACTCCAATTCTGGGTTTATTCTCCAAGCACTTACCTTTATACCTTTCTACAATGAGCCCAAATAAAAGGTCGGATCCTTGGACCCATTGGTCACATCAAAGGGTCCATCAAGCAATGTCCCTCCTTAAGAAAGGAATGTAGAAAAACAGAATAGTTTACCAAAACATGCCCTTTTTTTGTTTACCACAAGATTCCCTGGGGAAAGAATTTCAGAAAACCAAAACATGGCAGGCACAAACCGTGGCTACAAGGACCCCCACCTGTGCTGGGGACACTGAGTCCTTTCTGCCAGGGCTTTTATCTCTCTCTCTCTCTCTCTCTCTCTCTCTCTCTCTCTCTCTCTCTCTCTCTCTGCCCCTCTTGCTCAAAGCTTTGTCTTCCACGCCGAGGAGCTCAGCAGCTGAGCCAGGGTCTGTTGTGCCATCTGTTTGGGCACCCCCCTGTGCCCCCAACTCTGCCTGAGCTGATTCTTGCCTGGCACTGAGTATTTCAGACATCAGGCAACCTTGGGAATGTTCCTGGAGTGGGCAATTAAAAAAAAATAAAAAAAATCGAACCAGGAGAGAAGCTAAGAATAATTACAATAAATAATTCTCCCTGGCTCCTGAAACACAGCTGGGCAGCTTGCTGAGCTAAATTCAGCTTAAGAAACATCTGTGAAATTCAGGTTTGGAGTGGTGGACAAGCTGGTTTTACTGGGATACCTGCTGGGGTCTTGACAGAGTTGGGAAGAGCAGGTGTGTCACCCTGTTCTTCTGAAGTTTTTCTGAAGTTCCTTCAGCCTTCTGATGTTTTATTTTTTGTGGTGGAGTTTCTCAGGCACTTTTCATGTAAACAATGATTGTTTTGCATTCCTTTCTGGAGGAGGAGAGAATTGATGGGCTGTTGGGTTGACCAATGTGGTTGGAGAGGACAATTTTCTCCCTCCAATCCATGGTCACTGTTGGAATTCTATAAATGTTGAGGTCTGTAAATAAACTGCCCCTTTTTGTTGCCTTGGACATCCCAGTGTGTGAGTGTTGTGTAGAGTTGGAGCACAGGTGGGTGTTTGACTCCCTTTCCCTCCCGCTCCCTCCTCCAGGAGCAGTGGATCTGTGTATCCAGAAGGGTGGGGTGAGGATTTGGGTTCCTATGACCCGGCTGAGCCCCTAACAGTGAATAATTGGAGGTGTGGAAACAGGTAGCTTTGGACGAGCAGCTGTGCATTTCTATCAAAAATTTCAGATGCTCTTCCTAAAAAGAGGAAAAAAAAAAAGGCAAAAAACACAACAAAAAAAACCACCAACACAACTGTGGAAAACAGATTGAGATGAGTCTTTTTTTAATTAAAGGAAGCTGTTGTCTTGTGTACTTGGGTGTTCCCACGGAGATGACGAGCTGCTGAATTTTAATTCACTGCACATTTTTTTTTTTTCCCCGTTCACTTTCCTCCAGCTTCTCCTCCTGAACTTTGCCCCGTGGGTGGAACCGGTGCTCGCCTTGTTAGAGCATCTAAAACCTCTAATTATCAGGGAAAAGGCTGAGAATTATCCAACCAGCTGCGGTGCATGTGCTGGGTTTTTGTTTTCCTTTTTTTTTTTTTTTCTTCCCTAGGTGTGGATGAAGCTCCTTAATTTGAACAACAGGGAGGTGTGATTGGTGTGGTTCTGGTCTGGCAGAAGGAGCTGTGTGCTGGGGTTTCTGTGTTTTTCTGTCATGTTTCCACTCCTGTCCAGGAGAATTGTTCTGTGTTCTGGGTATTGTTATTTTGCAACTGGAATCGAGTTACACGGATTTTATTTTTTTTTAATGTGGAGCCTCTGGGAGCAGTTACTCAGCGAATACAAAAAGGCACCAACCCCTAATGATGACAGGGAAAAGTTCTTTATGGGATCTGGGAGCAAAAGGCAGGGAACAAATGGGTACAGCCTGCAGAGGCTCAGCACGGCATCCATCAGGGGAGCAGGGCTTCCAAATAACTGCATCTGCTTTTGTTAATGCCTCAGGTGATTAGTTGGGAGCTGCTGGCCCATCCTTCCCGGGAAAAGCGCCTGCAAGGAGGGGAAAGAAGGGTTGAGTGGAGTAAAGAGAGATAAAGGAGAGGCAGCAGGGGTGTGGAGTGGTCTGGAGGGATGAAAAAGGGGAGGGGAGGGTTCTGATGGAGGCAGCTCCTGGATCCCTGCAGCCAGGGGCACTGGCAGGGTGCTCTGGGTCGGGCACAGAGGGCAGGGAGGAGAGCTCTCTGCATTGCTTCCTTTCCCCCTTCTGTGACTGTGATGAACTCCTGAGTCCCGTGGTCCCTGTGGTGCTGGGCATGGGGAATGCAGGCAGGGCTGGCTGGGGAGCAGAGGGGATGTCCCTGTCCCCAGGAGGCTGCAGGACAGGCTGGCCTGCTGAGCAATGGCAGCAATGTCCTTCAGCAGGAGAGCGATGTCAGAGGGGTGCTGGGGCAGGGCACACTGCAAACCCAGGGCTGGCTGGGGGTGCTGGAGGCTGCTTCTTGCTCTGGGATGATCCTGCTGAGTGTCTGGGCACTGCTGGAGCTGTGTTGGCCCAGGCCATGGCATGAGCTGTGTGGTGCCAGCTGTGCTGCCCCTGGGGTTGTGGTGGTGCTGGGATGGGCTCCAGGGACACACAGAAGCATTGCAGGGCACACAGCTGGCCCTGCAGTTGGTGTTGGGGGCCAGCCAGGGCTGGGGGCACAGCTCTGCCCCGGGTTGGAGCACACAGTGACCCTGAGAGGCTGATGGAGCAGGGCAGGGAGCACCATGGGACCTGCAGAGCTGCTCCATTCCCCCCTGGGTGAGGTGCAGGCAGCTCCTTTCACCACCCAGCACTTGCCTCATGTGAGAGAGAGGGAAATCTGTGTGTGAGGAGGGCTTGGGAGCAGAGATATTCCCAAGCTTGCAGGTGTGAGGTTGTGCCCCTCACTGGTTGTGGTTACTGGGAGAGCTTTGCTCTTTTTCCATTCGCTTCCCAGCACGTTCCCACTTTCCTCTGTTGAACAGCTCATCTGTGTGGCCCTGGCTGGTGGTTGCTGGGTCCCAGCAGAGCTCTGGCAGGGCACTGCTTCCCTCTCCTTCCCCAAAGTCACAAGCCAGTGTTTCAGAGGTGGGAGCTCTCATCTGCACTTTGGGCACAAAAATCACCTTTGAGCTGTTGCATCTCTGAAGGGAATTAGCGTGTCTGAGACAGAAACTGCTGCTTTGGGTGCCCAGACCTGGGTGCTCTGTCTAAGGGAAAACCAGGGCTTTAGAGATTTGGCTGTTCCTGTTGAATTTTGGTTGCCACTCTGGGATTCTGACCCACAGAGCTCCTGCTGGGCCATATGCAAAGGTCTGGCTGGCAATCCAGCAGCAGCGAATTCCTGAGCTGGGCTTGCAGAGGGCAGCTCAGCTAAGCTGGCCCATCAGTTCTGTGCTGTAATGTTTGATTTATTAAGGCCTGGAAACCTGAACACAAGCCCCCAGGAATCAAAGAGAAACAATCTCCAAAGAAAGGGAGGGAATGAACTCTTCTCAACAGCAGAAATTGCAGCAAGAAAAATTGAGGCTGGACATCGGGAAACGTTGTTGAACAGTAAAAATAGTGAAGAGCTAAAATAGATTGCTAAGGGAGTTTGCAGAGGATCTGTCACTGGAGATTCTAAAGAACAGATTAGAGAAATGGCTTGGAAGGATTGAGCTTGTTGGATGGACAGGAGGACTAACAGAGCTCTTCATTTACTGCCTGCTTCCCACGCTCCCTCCATCAGTGTCACTGCCTGCCCTGCCCTGCACCAGCCTTCCTCCCCACACAGAGAGCCCTAAACTCAGCCTCTGCCTGCTCCTGGGGACAGGGAATTTGGGGTTTCCTGGCTCTCTCTTGGTGTTACCCCTGTGGCCACTGAGCAGCCTGTGCCAGCACTGACAATAATGCAGAGATTTAGATTTAATTCATAACTCTGCCACCTGGTCTCAGGAAAATCATCTGAACCTCCTGAACACGGGCCAGGCTTTCAGCAGCAAGCAGAGGCCTCCTTGTTAGGGACTGAGATGAATTTTTTGGCCTTCTTCGGTCCATGGGTGATTAGAGATAGTGGTAATTACTGAGGAACAATGGGCTGGAAGGACTTCAGTGCTCACCCAGTGCCACAGGCAGGGACACTTCCCTCTATCCCAGGGTGTTCCAAACCCTGTCCAGCCTGGCTTTGGACACTTCCAGGGATGGGGCAGCCACAGCTTCTCTGGGAAATCCATTCCAGGGCCTCCCCAGCCTCACAGGAAAGGATTTTTTGAATGTGGCTGTGCTCCCTGTGATGTGCAGTCCGTCCTTCCCGAGCTGATGCATGTAAATTGAGATGGGTGTTATGTGAAAACATCATTATCTCCAGGCTTTCAGGGCTTTGGAAGGCAAAAAGAAAAAAAAAAGGGAGAAGAATTTTGGAAAATTAAATATTTCTGACTAGGGTATGCTAAATCTCTTTCTGTTTAGGAAGGTGAGAAATTAAAATTGCAAAGCAGGCGGAGAGGGAGCGAGTCGCTGTGCGTGGCAGGGTTGGCTGGGTCTCCTGACTTCACAGAGGCTGTGAGAGGGAATCAGCAGAGAGACAGAGCTCCTTCATATGCAGAGAAGCCTCCCCACCCCGTGTGTGACAGGGCTGTGGCTTCGTTTGCGTGTGCAGGGTGACAGCAGCTGCCCCCTGGGCTGAGCCTGTGTCTGCAGTGCTTGGGTCTGGGAGTGTGTTCCCCTGGCCTCCGTGGTGCTGAGAGGTCGAGGGGGAGCCCCACATTTGTGTCCTCTTGTTGGTTTCCAGCTGCAAAAACCTCTCCAGAAATGGACTGGGGGGACAGTGAGCTGAGTGGTAGGTTAGAGATGAAAAAGCCAATTTATAAATCTATAAACGTGGGGAGAGGGGAAAGGAGGGAGGTGCAGGGGTCTCCTGGTGGTCTGCAGAGCAGATGTGATGGGCAAACTTCAGCCTTGAAACAGGAAAATCAGAAGGAGGGAGGTGCAGGGGTCTCCTGGTGGTCTGCAGAGCTTGTGGCTGAGACATGATGGGCAAACTTCAGCCTTGAAACAGGAAAATCACGGGGGCTTTGGTTTGACGTGCAGAGACTGCATTCTCTGTCTGCCAGGGCTGCCTTAGCACTCTGGGTGTACAAAGCACAAATTATGTTCTCCCTGTGGAAGAAAACCACTTCTGTTCAGCCTCTGCTGGCTGCCCGAGGCCAGGTCTGGCTGCTTCAGGCAGCAGACAGGGCTGGGGCTCCTTTCAGAGCAGAGGGTGACACAGGGACCTGTCACACCTCCCTGCTGTCGTCTTGCACCTCCAGGCCCTCAAATGCAGGGAAACCTTTGGAAAAACCTGGCTGACAGGCTGGATGGGGAGTGCAGCGAGGCACAGACAAGTCACAGGCTGGGCAGAGATGGCTCCAAAGGCTTTTTGGAGCAAGGTGGCAAAAATGGGATCCCAGTTTCACGGGGGGGTGCAGTGGCTGTCTGACAGTTGTGTGAGGCACCTCCAGAAGATGCCAGGGGTGCTGCTCCATCTCCCTTTTCCCATTTGGGAGCTCTGTGGGCTGAGCTGGCCCTCAGGAGGACGTGGGGACCCTTTTCCCGTGTCCCCAGGGCGCTGGCAGCGGGTGCCAGGCAGCAGCCCCTGCCCTCCCCTGAAGCACGGCCCTGGCAGCTCCAGTGCCTCGGTTACTCTGGCAACAAACTGCAGTCAGACAGCACCAAGCAGCTGAATTCAGCCCCTTGTTCCAGCAAAAAAATGCTCTCATTGAAGGCAAGCCCGAGCAGAACTGCCCTGCTGAAGGACCCTGAGGTCCAGAGGGACACTGAGGAGTTGGGGAGTGTGGGAGGAGCTGTCCCCCAGAGCTGTGTCCCCACCAGGCCGTGTCCCTGGAAGCCTCTGAGCCCCAGGGATATGGGGAGGAGAGGGAGATCTGGGCAGGTGGCAGCGCAGGAGAGGCTGGGGATGGGTGGAGGGAGAGCTGCTGGGAGGGGCAGGGCAGGGAGAGCCACCAGCAGTGTCACGGTGACAGGGCCCCACGTCAGCAGGAGCTGGGAGTTCTGCCCTCACCCCAGCAGCAAAAAGCAATCCTTGCACAGCTCTGCTCCCTCCCTGCTTGTTTGTCAGCTCGAAAGGGTAACAAAAGCATCCGTGGCACCGGGGATGTGCTGCTTCCCCGGGATCCAGCGAGCTGCCCAGAATGACAATTGGGTGCTTTTTCTTTTTTTTTTTTTTTTTTTTTTTTTTTTTTTTTTTTTTTTTTTTTTTTTTAAGGAGCTAACAGGCTACTGCACAAAGTAATTAACTGGACAGATGGATCCAGCAGAATTTGTAAACGTTGACAGCAACAATAAGGCTTGCTTTTTTTTTTTTTTTTTTTTTTTTAAGGGCCTTGTGTCAGCAGAAGGGCTCCAGGTTGGGGCTGGCTTTTTTTTCAGGGAAGCAGCTAAAATAAATGAGAACTTGAAAAAAAATTAATAATCTTGGTGGCTGCAGATGATGCAGGTGTCTGGTGGTGGCAGTGAGGACAGCCAAGAGATGGGGGAGCAAAAAGGCCAGGATTCCTATGTAGCTGCTTGTGTGTATATATATTCATTTTGCCCATGCAGAACATCCCCTCTTTGTGCATATAAAGGGGAATTTACTCACCAAGAGTGTGAGAGGAATGAAATAAAAATTAGGTTGTTGCAGCAGCAAATCCAATCCAGGTGGTTTTTAGATTGTTACCTGCGTTCTGGGACTGTCAGATTTATTTCAGCTTGTCTGCAATGGGTGATTCAAGTGCTCCTTTTGCTGCAGCCTGACAGTGTTTTGGTTCAAGATGTGTGGGATTTTTTTTTGTTTTTTTCCTCACGTTTTCTCACCAGTCCTTTCAAATGTCAGGCCTTGCTGTGTAACCCATCAGCCTTCTCAGTGCTTCTCTTTGCTGGTTTAATTGGGCAGGTTGCTGTTGCCTGTGTGTGCAGGGAGTGCTGGTCACTGCTCCCTGCAGTGCCCTGCCCTGGGTGGCCTCCCCACGAGGTGCCAAAGGAGATAAAGCACAGAGCAGAGGGCAAGGGAAGCTGCTCACACAGAATTGGGGAAGAGTTTGGGTTTGGAGGGGCCTTAAAAGCCTTCCCCACAGGCTTTTGGATGGCATCTCCTGGGTGAGGGAACCTTTGCTGGCATCTCCTGGGCCTTAAAATGATCCAGTGCCACCCCTGCCCTGGGCAGGTGAGGCTGTTCAAGACCACAACGACACCGACTCTGACTCAGCAGGCTGACAATGACTCTGTTTATTTCTGGGAATTTCCTCCCTTTTATGCTACAGAGAACAACCCAATGGGTGGGAGAAAGACAAACTTCTTCAATCACATTGGTCAAGTCAGAGGGACAGCAAGGAGAAGTCCCTCCCAGGGAAAGGAATGTAAACAAAGGTTACAGTCAGGAAAACGTGTCTCTTGGTGACAGAAAACTCTCTGGGAAAAGAGTTTCAGAGAAACCCGAACATCTCAAGCACAAACCAGGGCTCCAGGCAGGGACATCTTCCACTGTCCCAGGCTGCTCCAGCCTGGCCTTGGATGCTCCTAGGGTTGGGGCAGCCACAGCTGCTCTGGGAAATCCATTCCAGGGCCACCCCACCCTCACAAGGAACAGGTTTTTTTCCCCAAGTATTTCATCTGAACCTCCTCTCTGTCAGCTTACAGCTGGCATTAGTTCCCCTGTCCTGTCACCAGGTGCCCTTGTAAATAGTTTTTCTCCCAGACAGACTTGCCTGGGCCCCTCTGGGCCCTGCTGCGTGGTGTCATTAGTCTGACTTCAGCAAGAGTGAAGTGCCTGGTGTTGATTTATCTCCCTTTATTGGCTCGGGGCTGATATTGGTCTGCTCAGCAAGGCTTGGAGGATGTTGTCCTCCAGCACCAGCCTCCCAGGAGACATCTGGGGAGCGAGGCGAGCGGCCCGTTCTGCCTGTCAGCTCCGTGTAAATCACCCAAACACCCGGCCCTGACGGCAGCACGGCACACACGGGCAAGGACACTTGTTGCAGGCGTGTCCCTGGGGATGCAACAGGTTTTTGGGGCTGGTGGCAGCTCCAGCCCTGCTCCCACTCACCACTGGTTGTGGCTCGGGATGGAGAATCCCGGGGATGGAGCATCCCGGTGCCGGGGGGGCGGGTCTCGCCTTAAATCCCAGGGGAAATAGTTTGGTTTTCTGGGTGTTGTTTGCGTGTTTGTTTGTTCTTAGCAGCACCCTCGTTAGGGCTGGGATTTGTGTGCTTTGTGCCCCGGGGGCTGGGGAACATCACAGCGAGCACGGAGCGGCTTTGGGAAGGTTTTGAAGCTGCGCCCAAGGAGAGCATCCCTCTCTCATCGTCTCCAGGCTCTCCTCCCTTTAATTAGCAGGCAGGAATTGGGACGAGTTGTACCAACTGCAGCAGTGGGGGCACACGGGGAAGGGCTGTGTGTGTGTGTGTGGCAGAGTTGATGAGGGAGAGGGGAATGCCAGAGGCGCCTCCGGAATCTGAAACGCTCCTGCCCGGCTGGAGCAGCCTCCCCCTGGCACAGGGAGTGCAAAACCTCCGGCAGATCCAGCCCTGTCAGGAGAACAGGGAGCAGCAGTGGGGGGAACCATGCCTGAATCATGCCTGGCTTAATCAGGTTATCTGTTTTATGGGATTGTGATTAGGGCTTTCAATACATCGATGGCAGAGGCGCCTCCGCTGTGCTTTGTGCTTCTGGTCTCCTTTCCCTTCTCCTCGTGGACATTGCCCTGCTTTCCCTCCCCCGAGAGTGAATTTTTATTCATTCTTTCTGAGGTCTTGCAATGGGAAAGGTTTGGGGTTCAATATTTTTAATAGGGGAAAAAAATCTTTAAGGGAACAAGAGCAGCCTCGTGATTTCCTCTGGATGCAGCAGTTTGAATTATTGGTGAAGCTTTGTTTTTGTTTTTTTTTTTTTTTTCCCTGCCTTGCTGTGGACCTGGAGAACCTTATTCTGCTCTGAAATTGCGCTGTCTGCACTGGTTTTGGGGATGAATTGAGAGTTTTGCTTACTTTCCACTTTGCTTAGCTCAAGCTGCTGCTTGCAGTGAGGGGTCCCTGGCTGATGTGGCAGGGATCACATCCCTGCAGCAGTGCTAGGATTGCCCACAGGCTTTTGGATGGGATCTCCTGGATGAGGGGAATGTCTGCTGGGGGTCTCCTGGGTGAAGGGAATGTCTGCTGGGCCCTCCTGTCATCCTTATCCAGGAGATCTCTGCTGGGATCTCCTGGATGAAGGGAATGTCTGTTGGGGGTCTCCTGGATGAGGGGAATGTCTGCTGGGATCTTCTGGATGAGGGAATGTCTGCTGGAATTTCCTGGATGAGGGGAATGTCTGCTGGGATCTTCTGGATGAAGGGAGATCTCTGCTGGGATCTCCTGGCCCTCTGCTCTGCAGCTGAGCCTCCGTGAATTCATCTTTTCCCACGAAATGCAGCCTCTGCCTGCAGACCTGGCTGCTCCAAGATATCCTTGAGTCCAAAGTCATGCAGATGGGGAACTCTCAGAGACAATGGGAAAATCAAAACCCAGAAGTGAAATTATGATGCAGTCAGGATATTTTGTATCATTTTATTCCAGAGGACAGAAATGTTTCTGGTGCTGGAGATGGCAAAGGCATTGCTCTCCCTCCAGACAAGCTAATCTGTTTTTCCTTGCAATTCAGTCCAAATTTTTTTGGTTTAGGACACCAGATCTAGGACAGGCTGTGCCAGAACTTAATCTTGTGGAGCACCAGGTTTCATAGAAGCAGGGAAGGGAAAGATCTCGAAATCTTCTGGTGGCCCTAAAACCAGCTTTAGAGCAGACTGTGGCTGAACTGCCTCCAATCAGACCAGCTGCTTGTGTGTAGTCATGGATCATACTGTGATATTTTGATTGCTCTGAAACTCTGGCACTGTTCTGTTGACAAGAGACACGTTTTCCTAACTGTATCCTGTGTTTTCATCCCTTTCCCTAGGAGGGACCTTTGCTTGATGTCCCTCTGACTTGACCAATGTAGTCAAAGAAGTTTGTCTTTCTTCCACCCCTTGGGTGGGTTCTTTGTAAAACAGCATAAAGGGAAGGAATTCCTGGGCAATAAACATTGATTGGAGTCATTTCAGCCTTCTGACCTCGGAGTCCGTGTCGTTGTTAATTTTGAACAAAAGCCTCCAGGCAATTTTTGGGGTGGTTTTGCTGGGCAGCAAACAGGCTGCTGTGCCCAGGTGAAGTCGCAGGTGAAGTCCCGTTTACCCACGGGGAGGGGGTTTGCTGGGAGCACAAACCCCAGCGCTGCAGCCCCGGGCTGTGTGAGCTCCGTGGCGGAATGTTCAGGTCACTGATTCGTGAGATAAAAGGCTCCTGACGCCAGCAGAACAAGCTCTGCTACAAATCGCTTCAGTTCATTACGCTTGGGTAATTAAGAGGCGCTCTCCCAAACCTCCCAGAGCTGCTGGGCTGGGAGCAGGGACAGGTTGGGAGCCTCTTTGCTGCCCACAGGGGACAAACCCCACAGGCTCTGCCCCGCTCCTGAAACTGCTCCTGGAGCTGCAGGAAAAGAACATCAGCCCGGGCTGGGCTCCAGAGCACCTGGGGCAGGGGAAGGGTGACTGGCAGGGCAACATTTGGGCTGGAGAAGGGAAGCAGAGGTCACACATCTCCCTCGCTGCGAGGAGCAGGCTTGTCCTTGCTGCTCTGCTTGCTGCAGATGACAAAGGAGTGGAAATATCCCAGGGATTGGCATGGAAATCAGCGGGACAAACTGTTGGGGAGGATGAAGTAGCTAGGCCCTGCAGAGATAATTTAATAGTAAAAGATTCTAAAACTATGAAACCCACAAGAGGAATAGAATTAAAAGCAAAGTTTGAACTGTAAGCATGGACAGGAAGAAGGTGATTAAGCAGCTGAAAGGCCTTGGCTGGGTGGGTCAGTGACACCCCTGCCAAGACAAAAAGATGAATGAAAGGCTGCACCTTCTCAGGTATCAGGGATAAGGTGGGTTTCACAGGTTTTGGTATGCAGAGTAGTATTGTAATGTTGTAGCTCCCATAGGCTGTATGTAGATTCTGTAGGTTTTGTATCTTAAGGTGATTGGTTAATGTTCATTAGCACATTCACGATAGAAAGGGTTAAAATGGAATTTAACAAGGAGTTCCCCCTCTTTTGCGTGCTTTCCCTTGGACCCTCTTGGACTTTGCACTGAATCCCTTAGACCCTTCCCCAGTCAGGCTGCCTTCCCACGACCAATAAAGCACGTGTTCTAGAGAATCCTGATCTTCAAGTCATCTCTCTCGTGGACTACAAGCGTGTTTTCTAATAACAAACCTCACTCTGAGTCCACTGACTGCGTTTTTTTGGGGTGTAAAGGTGTCAGGCGTGCAGCCCAGCAGCCAGGAAGGGGCATCCAGGCAGAGGAGGGAGGCCCCCAGCAGCTGCTCCAGGAAACTCCTGGGAGGCACTGAAGTGGAAGGGAAAGCAGGGATGCTTTCTGTGTGGGAAGACATGAATGGCACAATCAGCTGGAGCACTGCCTTGTGCCAGCAGGCTGGGAGCACTGCTGAGTCCCTGAATCCAGGCACTTCCCTTGGAGGCCACGGGAACACCTGCACTGGGGAGAGGAGGCAAAGGCAGGGCGTGTTCCCTCCCTCGTCTGGCATCCTGAGCCAGCCAGAGCAGCCTGGCTCATCCCCTCTGCCTCGGGCTCTCCGTGGGCTTCAATAAAACCTGTGGGAGTTGGTGGAAGTTCCAAAATAGCAAAAATACACACGTGGAAAAATAGTTGCAGATTTGGAGGTGAAAAAGCAAGACTCTCATTATTCCTTCTCACAATCTCCTTTCCCTTTTGCCATTTTTTTTTTTTTTTTTGCCTTTGGTAAGAGCTGTTTTCTCCAGTAACCCTTAATAAAGGAGACAAGAAATTGAATGTGTTACTTGAGGGGTTTGTGGGGAAGAAAGAAATAAAAAAAATATAAAAAATTGTAAACTTCTTGGTGAGGGGGCTGAATTGCAAAAAATTACCAATTTTTGGAAGAGGGCCATTCGTTTGACAAAAAACTATTTGAGAAATTCTCCCCAGCTCTCGCTCTAATGTGTTTTGGCCAGCATCCTGTGTAATCACAGTTCATTATTTCTGAAGCACGGATGCTGTCTCATCTGAAACACCCCTCATGTGAGGGAATGATGATGCCTCAGGCAGCAGCAGGGACCTGCTCCCTTCTGACCCTGCTGGCAAGCTGGTGGCTCGCTCTGGACACGCAGGAAATGTGGGGATGATCCCATGGACAACACATGGCTTTTCCTCCAGGAGGCTGGGCTTTGCAAGGTTCCAGGGTCTCAGGAATGCTCTCAAAGCCCCTTGGCCGTGTCTGGATTGTGGTGTAGCAGGGCATGGGGTGGCCAGGGCAGCTCCTGTGCCCACCCCCTGGACCCCAATCCCAGCTGCAAGTCTGGGTTCCTTGACTGGCACCTCTGAGCAGAGCCAGAGCACAGGGAAAATGTGATTTTCCTTTAACTTCGGGTGCTGGGTTGATTTTCCAGCTTAAATCTCCTGCTGTTCCTTCTCCTTGGAGGGGACAGGAACATTTTGCCAATGTTCTGAGGTCCCAGTGACAGCAGCGTGCTCCCAGCACGGCTCTGCTTGGTTCCTTACCTCTCCTGCCTCCCCCCTCCCCTCAGCCTCCGCTCCTCCCCGAGCACCTGCCTTTTATCCAATTTAATTTTCACACCTCCTCCTGCCGCTGCTGTCCTTGCCAGCTCTCTCTGCGCTGCTGCAGTGGGTGTCTGTCCTTCTGAGTGATTGCCTTGAAGGTTCCCATCCCAGACTGGCTGCCATCATCCTGGGGGATCTGCTCCCAGCTCGGGTTGGTTGCCACCAGGACAGGGCTGAAAGCACGAGGTCTCAGCTGTGAATTTGTGTTGGTTTGGACATAAACCAGTCCTTTGGGTGTCTGTGTGGTGTCATCACCCCAGCAGGGTGCAGAGAGTGGAATGCTCCTCCTCTGGGGTTTTCCTCAGGGCTTTTCCATTTCCTCTGGCTGGGGCACTCAGAGCCTGAAGGAAAGCCCAGCACAGGAAGGGATGGAGGAGCAGCAACCAAACCCCTGGGAGGTTTGGTTTTGGGTTCCCAGAGGTGTGGCTGAGATCAGGGAGCTGCAGGAGGCTGTGGCAGAGGAGAAGGGTGAGTTACAAATGATGTCTGGGGAAGGCTGAGCTGGAACAGAGGCTGGGCAGAGCTGGAAAATAAAGCAGAGATTTATTGAAAGGGCTTTAGGACACAGGGCAGGACAAGAGCCTGGCTTGACAAGAGCCTGTAGCCTGACAAGAGGGCTACACCCAAGGTGGGCCCAAAATGGTCACAAAATGGACAAATGGTCACCAGGTCTCACACTTTGATCAGTTTTGGTCCATTTGCACATTGGGGTTTAATTGTCCAGTTCTAAATCCAGGCTGTGAGGTCCCATCCTTCCTGCTCCTCCCTCCAGCCACCCTTGTTTGTGCTGTTGGGCTGAAAGTTGTCCTTGGTGTGCAGCAGGAGCAGGATTTGTTTTGTGTCCCTGCTCTGTGCAGAGCTGAGTGACCCTGAGTGTGAGCTCAGAGCTGCACCCCTGGGCAGCACAGAGCCTGCAAAACACCAAAGCTGAAACTTCAAGCATGATCTGGATGTGAGCATCTCCTCTTGGTGTCAGTTCCCACCTCCCCTTTAGTGCCTTTCGTCTGCTTTCATCCCTAATTCTGCTTTTAGCCAGGCTCATCCTTCTGGCTCCTGCCAGCCCTGCAGAGCCCGAGCAGCAGCTGCAGGACAAGTCATCAGCAGCTCTGGCTCTGCCAGCACCACAAGTGCTAATGAAGTCTCAGCTGAAGGGTCAGGAAATTGCAGCTCTCTGTCCCCAAAACAGAGCCAGGATCTCCTGGGCTCCTCGTGCTGTTTGTGACTCCCCCTGGCCCTGAAGAGCAGGGCCCAGCTGCCAGCTGAGCCTGCAGGGTGGGCAGGACAGGGCAGGAGAGACAGGGGGAGGTGCTCCTGATGGGAAATGGGGGCTCACAGGATGCTTGTGCCACCCTGCTGGGAGTGCCCAGCAAGCCTTGGGGAGATTTTGTTTGAAACTGCCACGAATTTCCACTGCCAAGCCTCCAGCAGTGGTGGGAGCACCTCTGGAAAACAGAAAAAAAAAGCACCAGGGTGGAGAAAGGAAAGGATTGGCAAAGCTGTTGTAAGATTTGGGTTTATTTCTCAGGTAATGATCTCCTGGAGCTGAGTTTGTTATGCCCGTGGCAGGAGATGCAGAGTGCTGCCCCAGTTTTTATCCCAACCCACCTGAGGAAGGCTCAGGCAGTGACCAGGGCTCTCCCCACTGGATGTGGGATCTGCTCCCTTTCCTTTCAGTGCTCAGTGTCCCCCTAGATGGGATCCAACAATTTGTGCAGGGCTCTGTGCACTCTGTACTCCACAGAGGGCTTTTCCAGCTCAGCTGGAATTGGAGGTGTTGGCACTGAAATGCAAAGTGCAGGGCCTTGTAACCACTGACCTTCAGGTGCAGGTGTATGATAGAGGAAGGCAAGACCCAAAATAATGGGAATTATGGCCAGATATTATCATTTAAAACAAATAACTGTGTCCTCCAGGTATTTTTTCTGATATTATTCTTGCTCCGTAGATAATATTTAGCATTTGCATGAGATGATGAGATCTGGCCAGCGCTCAGAGGAGCCTTTCTGGCCATGGCCAGTAACAGCAGGACAGGTCCCTGCTCAGCCCCAGTCTGTGTGTGAGTGTGTCTGCAGCCCAGTGCTGATTTATTCAAATCTGAGATGATTATGAGGGACCTTCATCAAAAAAAAGACAGAGATTATCCTAGCTGGGAGGAAGGAAAGATGGTGCCTGCACAGCTGGGCCTGCACTGGGAGCTGGCAATGCCCTTTCCAGCTGAGGAAGCTGGGAAAGGGGAAAACTGCCATCTTTGCTTATTTTTTAATTTTTTTTTAATTTTTTTTTTTTTGCTAGGATGAAAAGACAACAAAGTATGAATGGTCATAATTTAGTGGGCTCCTGGGTAAATTTGTATTTCATTCCGATTATTGAGTGCATTCCCTAATTGCAGCAATAAAAAGGAATAGTCCATCTTCCAAATGCAAGCGGTGGCGCTGATTGTTATTTAATTACTTGATTCCAGTGGTCGAGGGGTGAGCCTGGAATTACAATTGCAGCTTGTATTATTTCACTGAGATTGCCGAATTAATTAGGAGAACAATGGGATTCTTCATTGTTGACATCTTAAGGACTCGTGACAATAACTTTCAAACCCGGCGAATAATAAAAAAGCCACCGTGGGGGTTTTTTTTCCTGAAGGAAGGAGAAATGGGGGAGCTGGAGTCCTCCCTCCCCATCCCCTCTTTCCTCCTCCACTGCCCTTCCCTGCTCTGGAATGTTTGCACTCAGGAAAGAAAAGGTAATTTCGAGTCAAACTCCAGTTGCTGATGTGTGGGTTTCGTGGAGAAACAGCCCCTGGTGTTCATCCTCACCCGGTGTGATTGAAACCCAGAGCTGGTATTGATGGGGCTTATCAGGCTTTTTAGGGGCTTGGGAGTGTAGGAGCATGAATGAAGAGGAAGTTCTACGTTCTTATGCTTTAGGATACAACCTGAGCTCTGCTTAATGAGACTTAACCCCAGGATAAGCTCTCTCTCCTCTTGTCTTGGTTTGGACAGACAGGTATCTGCCAGGGAAAGCTGGAGTTTCCCTTAGAATGGGGAATGTAAACCCCTCACCCCCACCAAATTATAATTTTGCAATCAAGGGCTTTCAGGCAAAGATTTGGGAATGGGAATAACAGTTCTTTACTGGGAATATTAACAATACAGATGTAGTAGAAAACAAAACCACCCAACCAAACCAGCAAACAAACAAACAACAATTTTGGAGAACCCTGACAGAGTCAGAGCTACAACCTGACACCCTGTTGGTCAAGGTGTTGGAAGCAGTCCAAAAGTGAGTCCTCCTGGAGTGGCAGATGTGGTTCTGGTGGGGCAGAGATGATCCTGTAGAACAAGGGTCCAGTGGTGGTGAGAAGGGTTCGGTCTTCCTCCAGGAATCGGGTGAAGCTGGATCCTTTCTGTGTTCCTGTGTCTCAGTTTTATCCAGGTAGGAATGGTTGGCTCCCCCCACTGGGTGGAGCATCTCACAATAGGATGATGGAATGTGGGTGTTCTACTTTGGGGATGTGTGCTTTTAGGGATGTCTTAATGGTCCATCAGCAGCAGAGATCTCCTGGAGGGAGGAGGGGTGGTGACAGAGATAAGAAACACTGCCCCACCTGGTTTGAACAGCTGCCCCTTATCAGAAGGCACCCGCCCCCCTCCCCCCAGAGTTACAAGAGATAAAGAAGAACAATTCTCCAACTGCTTTCAGCAAATGAAATAGAATACACAGTTTTGGTTCCATAGCCCAAGGCAGCTCCACTTTTGCATTTCCCTCTCAAAAACGGTGCTGGCTGAGCCCAAGGACACCAATGGAACATCCTAAGGGAGGGTTGTGCTCACCTCAATAACCTGCTGGCCCTGCAAAGGAGCTGCTGCCTTTCCAGGCCTCTCACTGGGGTGGGTTTGTACAAAGA
Source organism: Phylloscopus trochilus trochilus (assembly GCA_016584745.2). Lineage (NCBI taxonomy): Eukaryota > Metazoa > Chordata > Aves > Passeriformes > Phylloscopidae > Phylloscopus > Phylloscopus trochilus. The sequence goes on from WQNJ02000003.1 coordinate 3,143,983, forward strand.
TCAGGAATTTCCCTGAATGCCCCATTCTCCTTGCTCTGCTGGCTCAAGGTGCTTTCATCCACCTGGGAATGCTGGGTGAGGAAATGAGGTCTTGCCCTCTGCTGCCACCAGCACAGGATGATGGAAAGGGTGTTTTCTGCAGGGCTGATAATGCCCCCCCAAAATTGTTCCTGAGGGGAACAACAGAAGCATTTGAGAACTGAGGGAGTTGTGGGTGGGTGATGCTGAGCAGAGGTGGAAAAGGGAAAATATGCAGGGTGGGCATTTGTCTTGATCTACTTGAAAACAAGCAGAAATCCATCTCCAGCACGCCTGGAAGTGCTGGGCAAGAGGCACTGATTGAGGTTTTGCTCTGAAAATGTTGGCTTTATTGTTTTTCTCTCTCTCTTTCTTTTAAGTTTTATTGAAAATGTGTTTCGCGTAATGGCCTTTGTTGTGATGTGGCTTTTACTGGAGCTGACTGAGTGTTTGTGGGGTTATTACAGCCTTGCAGTGCAGGAAAGCACAAAACAGGTTCTCTCCAAAGCCTTGGGGGGAGGCATGATTATGTTAAAATAATCATCTTCCCTGACCAAACTTGGCTTTCTCTTTCCTGGGTGCTCTGCAGAGAGTTGTTCCTTTTTTTGTCTACGTCTTTGTATTGTCAGGATTAATTTTTCAGAGGGAGAAATCTCCATAAGCTGAGTGTTGCCCACTCCTTCCTTTTTAGGAGCAGGAGGTTGGATTTTTTTTCCCCTCTTCTCTGCAGAAATTCTGTGGCTTGAATCTACTCCACTGCTCACTTTCCTCCCTTTCAACCTCTGATTTCCTCTCTATCTTTGTGTGGGTTTTCTGAGCTGATTGGAAGCACTTTGAGGTACTTTTTGAGGCTTTTTCCTCCCAGATTTGTGGGATGAGGTTCATTTTGAGGTCCTTTCATCCTGGATTTGTGGGAATTTGCAGGGCCATCGTGGATGGAGGGGGAGCTCATGAAAGGAGCTCAGGCAGAATTGCATCCCTTGCTTTCCCAACTCTCCCCATCTCCCACATCCTTCACTGCTCTCCTTAGGTCTGGCTTAGCTCTCCTGCTCCCAGATCATCCCAGGGGCTGTATTTCACCTGCCTGCAAGACCTTTGGAGTCTGGCTGGGCTTCAGCTGAGCTTTTAGCCAGGCATGAGTAACAGCCTGTGCCTCAGCACAGCCAGGAGCTTAATGAGGGAGAGCTGTGCCAGGGCCTGAGCCCCAGGGAATGGGGCAGGATCTGCAGGAGCTGGGGGGTGAATCTGTGGGCTGGGGATGAGGGGATGATGTTGAGGGGTAGAAATCCACCTGTGGGTTTCTTGGGAAGGGACAGGGGAGGGCTGAGGGGGAGACTTTGGGGAGGGTGGGATGGAGAGGAAATCACTCAAGAGCCAGGGGTGGGTTTGGGCAGAGCTGCCCCTGTCAGGTTTTGGATGTTCAAGTGCTCCCAGCTCTGTCAGCTGCAGCAGAAGGAAGAAGCTTTTGGCATCGATTTCTTCTCTTCACCCCCAATCAGCCAAGTACAGGGCAGAGGGATTTGCAGGATCTGCTCTTTGCAGTTTGGCCTCCCCCTCCTCTCATCCTTCACTTCCCAACCCATTTTATTGCCTTTGCTTCTACTTGTGCCTGACGAGCAAATATCTCCTCTCCCTCTCTGCAAGAACCTTTTCTTCCTCCACTGCCTGATTTTCCCCTTCTCCAGAACATCTCTAATCTCTCCTCCTGCACTGATAACTGAAATGAGTTCTGTTCCCCAGCCAGCAGCAGCTCGGCTTGGACAGGGCTGAAGGGCAGGCTCTGATTGACAGGGGATCTCTGGGATTTTGTGGGCTCTGGTGATGTATTTCCCTCTTTTCCTCTTCCCCTTCCCACTGGGAATTTGCCACCTGCAGGAGAAAGGGGCAGCCAGGCTTCATTGCCAGAGTGCAGGGGGTGAGGAAGAGGAGACAGGGAGCTGATAAGGGTGTGGGTGAGATCAGCCTGGCTGGGCTCTGGTGGTCAGGAGTCCTTCAGCCAGGAGCTGTGCAGAGCAGGAAACCCCAGGGGAGAGCCAGGAGAACCAGAGAGGTGAAGGAAAGAGAGCAGCAAGGAGGAGGAGAAAAAAAAAAGAAAAAAAGAAAGAATGGCACCCTGGAGATCTGGAAAAGAGCCAGAAAGAACAGGGTACAAAATACCAGGGAACTGACAGTTAATTTACAGTCTCCAGGGAGAGAAAGGGAAAAGAAGAGGGGGGGGAAAAAAAAAAGTCTTTGTTGAGAAGGAGCAAGTGGTAGAGAAGAGAGTGGATGGTGGTGTGGAAATCTTGCTGGCTCCTGGGGTTCCTCCTCTTCCTGCTGCAGCAGTCCTGAGTGTCCTGGGCAATGCAAATTCCATCTTCCTGAGGATCTGACGGAAGCTCTTGTCCACCCCTGGCAGCACGGGGAGGTTCTGAGTGAGGCAGTGGGAGAAAGGCCAGGGCTGGGCAGAGGCTGTTCCCAGGGTCAGGTCTGGGGAAGCTGGCTTGGGCACAGGTTGGATTTGGAGGGCTCATATCCCCCCAGAGAGCACCTGGGAGCCAAACATGTCCAGGTGGGAAAATGGTTTCCTCTTTCTGCTTCTGCCCCAGGGAAGGCAGCACTTTGTTCTCTGCTCTTTTGTCCAGCAGAGCTGCTGGATTTGCTGAGCACTCCCAAATGCACCCCAGGCCCTCAGGGAATCACTGCTGGGATGTGCTGGGTCCCTTCAGAGCTGAGGCTGGCTTTTACCTGGGCATTGATTGAGCTCAGGTTTTGAGGGATGAAGTGGGTTTTTGTAGCCAGAAGCGGAAAACCTCGTGTTCTTCCTGAAGGTGACACGCATCCTGAGGAGCAAGAAGCTTAAAGAAGGGGAAGAGGAGAGCAGCTATAAAAGTTCCTGGGAGAAAGAACCTCAAAATGTTCCTCATTCCCACAGATCTGGGAGGAAAGGACCTCAAAATGTTCCCCATTCCTACAAATCTGGGAGGAAAGGATCTCAAAATGTTCCTCATTCCCACAAATCTGGGAGGAAAGGATCTCAAAATGTTCCTCATTCCTACAAATCTGGGAGGAACGGACCTCAAAATGTTCCCCATTCCTACAAATCCGGGAGAAAAGGATTTCAGAATGTTCCTCATTCCCACAAATCTGGGAGGAAAGGATCTCAAGATGTTCCTCATTCCCACAAATCCTGCCCCCAGCCAGGATCCCCAGTGGGATCACTTCTGCTCTCCTGATGCCAACACCCAGGACCCTCCCAGGCCATCCTGTCCCCTTCCCTGTGATTGCCACCTGCTGAATAATTCACATTTTGTGGACTTTTGGCTGAGCTGCAGAGTCCTTTCCTGGAAGAATCCTCATTTATTTATTAAATGGGATGCTTGGAACTGGCTGAGGGCACGGTGCTGGAGAAAGGCTGGGGTGCAGCTCCAGCTTGCTCAGGGCTGGGATTTGGGGTTTGGGGAGCACAGAGGTTGTGTCCAGAGTCTCCTCTGACAGCAACACAGATGCAATGACTCTTTTTCACTCTGCCTGGAATGGCTTTGTAATAACAGTAGCAGTCAGAGAGGCATTTTTATTGATTAAACAATTGAGGCTATTTGTCTTTACCAAAGCAAAAATATTGAGGTGTCTCTCTCTTCCTACATATACATTATAAACATTTATTATGTGCAGCAGGCTCTGTAATCAAGCTGCTGTTTATGGCGGGCTGGATTGAGACGGTGCAGTGGGAGCTGGAGTGCAAACCTGGTGTCAATGTTCTGAATAACCAGAGGGGAGGGAGGCCAGGGACTGGATTTTTGCAGGGGGAGTGATGTGAACAAAGGGTTTCTTTGGGAATGTCTGCTGCTGTGCTCCCACCCAGCCATTCCTAAGGCATTCCTTTGATCAGACTCCATTCCAGCTATTGGAAAATTTGTAATTTGGATCATCTGTAGCTGCACCTCTCCCTTGCCTGTGCTCCCCTGACGCCGAGCAGGGCCCTCCGTGGTGCCTGTGCTGTGGCACAGGGACATCTCTGAGTCCCCCTGCTTTGGGCCTTGCCCTGCCCTCCCCTCTTTGCCCTTCTCAGTTTCCAGGTCCCAGGGCACTGACAGAGATCTCATCTCTTGATTTGTGTGTTTGTACCAGCTGAGCACTCAGGGGTTATCTCTGATTTTACTCTCACAGAATTCCTTCTCATTTGGTTTTTTTTCCCCCTTTCTCCACCCGGAAGGATTTATCTGCAGACAGGAACTTGTGTGTGAAGGAGCCTGGGTGCCTTGGGGCACGTGTGGACTGGGAGAGGGCAGACACTGAGTGCTTTGCTTCACCTTTTCCAGCTGATAAACGGGAGAGCTCTCTCTGCCTTGAGCCCTGGCTTTGGCCTGGCAGGAGGGGCATATTTTGGTTGGGATCCTTCAGGGGCTGAGTTTTCCCTCCATTTCCCACTTGCAAGCTCCCAAACCTGCCTTCCCAAGCAAGGAAACGCAGGCTGGGTAGGAACCTGAGCCTTCCCTGGAGGCTTTATCCAGGCAGGAGTGAAGGAGCCTGAATCTGGCAGAACTGTTTGTAAGAACAATTGATGAGAGTTCTCTGAAATCAAGAGATTGGTGATGGGAGATCCCTGGAGTCAGGGCTGGTCCTGGAGCAGGGGTTTATTGCCCAGGGCCTGGGTGAAGGGGCCCTGCTGGGAGCTGCCAGCTGCAGCTGGGAGCAGCCCAGAGAGAGAGAAAAAAAGAGCAAGAGAGAAGCTGAAGAGAAGTAAGAGAACGAAGTTTCCGTTACAATGCATTAAATCTTCTTCTCTATTGACCATTCTAACTGACACCAACCAATTCAGCACAAGATACAAATCCTATAGCATTTACACACAGCCTATAAGAATCATTACATGACCATGCTCTGTTGTATTTTAAACCCTAAAAACGACTCTTTGGACCCCTCCTGCCAAGCTGGTGGGGTCTGCTCTGACCCTTGGGCTCTTGGTGAGGAGAAGGGCATTGTTTAATCCAAAGGGGATTAATTACCTTCAGCAGCCACACTGTTGTTCTCCAGTTGTGCAGTAACTGCGGCTTTAGACATCAAAACTTGCTTTCAATTCTATTTCACCCATAGGTTTCATATTCTCAAAACCTAAGCAGTCATGTTTATAAGGCTCTTCTTTTTCCTCTTCCCCAACAATTATTAAGCCATCATTTGAATTTCAGCGCTCAGCTCGGCGCTGTTTGCTCTGGTTCCTCAAGGAAGCTGTGCCAGACGGGCTGGAGAGGACCCAGCTGAGCACAGGGAGCCTCTGTAGGTGTGTTTGTTGATGCAGTTTCTTAGGTGCACAATATGTCTGTGGATGGCACAGCCACCTTCTCCTGGAAGGAGGGGAGGGCTTGGCTGGAAGCGCTGCCTGTGGCACAGATGGGCACGTTGCTCTGTTCTCCCCATGTGATGTGTTGAAGGGATTTTGGATGTGAGCCTAGACAGGGACCTTGGGAGCCACCCAGCCCCTGCAATCACAGGTACCTGCCTGGGGAAGGCTCCACAAGCACCCACCTCCAGCCTGCTTTGGGGTTGTTTTGGTTTTTTTTCCCTTTTATTAATTTTTGGGAGGGCATTTCCAGTTCCTGGCTGCTCCAATGGCAGCCAGAATTAATTCCAGGGCCTGCTTAGCCCCATTAATTTTTTGTTAAATCATCATCATTGTTCCTGTTATTATTATTGTAATTTAAATATATAGTATGTTATATTACATGTATTTATAATATATACTATGTATTTATGACATATAATACAATATATTATATATATTTATGATATAACATATAATATAATATATAGTATATAGTATATAGTATATAGTAGATAATATATATTATATAATATTATATATAATATATAATATATAATATATAATATATAATATATAATATATGTATTATATATTATAATTTTTATATTACATTTTTATATTTATATATTATATAATATAATATATAATATCATATATTATATATGATATAATATATTTTATATATTATATTTATAACATAATAATTACATATAACATATAATAATTATATATAACATAATATATTATATACTTATATATTTTTTATATTGTTTATATTATTTATATCTTATATTTTATATAATATATTATAATATAAATATAATATGTAATATATATTATATGTATATTAAAACTATATATATAAAAGTAGTTTTTTCTTAGCCAATTTTTTTTCCTTGGATTAATAATCACAGGGAGGAGCTGTCCGCTGGGTTTATCTCAGAACTGGAGTTGTGCATCCCAGCAGGATGGATGGGGCTCCTTGGGTTGGGGGGTTTGCTTAAAAAGTCCCCTTCAGCACGGAATTAAAACGTGCCCTTGTCACTGCAGCTCTGTGGGGGGTGATTTACATTTCCTCCTTCAGATGTACTTGTCAAACTTGGTGATAATGAAGCAAAAAAAAAAAAAAAAAGAAAGAAAAAAAGAAAAAATTACAATGGGTAAGAAAGCGGTGCCTTGTGAGAAACCTTCCTTAATGGAAAATGTCTTTTTTGATGTGAAAATCTCCTGTGTGTGAGAAGTGGTGGCACAGCTTTGATTTCTCCATGATTTAAAACCAATCAGCTTTGTCATGTCCTAGAAGGGAGGCAAGGAAATGAAGCCGGCGGAAATAAAGTGGAATATTTGGATGGAAGTTGTCTGACCTCTCAGAGGGGCTAAAGACAGCCAGGAATGCACTTTTCTCTTCCTGTTTCTGCTGAGCTGGCCCAGTCCTGGCGCTGTTTCCCCCTTTTTGTATGGATTGAGTGGAGCACAGGACAGGGGGGTGGTTTCAGTGGCATCTGGGTGCTCGGGGTTCATCGATGTCCTGGTTTAGGGCAAATTTGGGAGGAAACCTCCCAAGGCGTTCCTCTGGAAAGCAAAACCCAAACGGCTCCTCCCCCCAGCCCATCTGGGAAAAAACTTCCTCAGAGAAACAGTGGAAAAATCTATTTATTTAACAAACAAGAAGCCTACCAGCACAAAGAATGGATAATACGGGCAAATAACAGGGCAAATTTGGGAGGGAACCTCCAAAGGGGTTCCTCTGGAAAGCAAAACCCAAACAGCCCCTCCCCCCAGCCGGTCTGGGAAAAAAATTCCTCTGAGAAAAAATGGAAAAAACTATTTATTTAACAAACAAGCACAAAGAATGGATAACATGAAACAATAAAACCCCTCAAAGAGAGATGGCAAACTGAGGCAGGCCTTGCCCTGGGTGCAGCTCAGCTCACTCAGTCCCTCACCAGCCCCACTCCCTCCGCAGCTCCAGGCCCAGCAGGCCGCAGGTGCCAGCCCTCGCTGCTCCTCTGGGGTTTTCAGTCCAGAGCAGATTGAAACAGTCCCAGGAAAAGGGAAAAACCTTCCAGGGAACTTCCCTGCCTCAGGCAGCTCAAACTAACTCAGAGCACAGGAGATCTCTGTCCCAGCGCTGTCCGTGCCTCAGACCAAGGCCGCAGCCAGGCCGTGTGGCAGTCAGGCAGTTTTCTCAAAACAAACTGCACAAACTGCTGCTTCTTTCTCCCCCTTCGCTCCCAGAACCAGTTTAGAGGCACAGAACTGAATATACAGCACAACCAGAGCAGAGGATTGGGGATATAAGCACCATAAAGCCACCCTAGGACAATGGAGGTGTCTCCATCCCACTCCCGTGTTCCTTCACTCCCTGCCTGCCTTAATTGGGTTCTGCAACAGTTCTGTGTGTTAAAATAAATGAACTTTTCACTACAAAAGAGGAAAAGAAGAGAGACAGATGATCCCTCAGCAACAGCTGTTTGGAGAAAGAATCCCACAGAAGCTGCTTTCTTGGCTAATTAGAAATCTGCTTTCCTTTAGGAAGGATAACGTTTACGTTCCTGACTCCTGTTCTTGCTTCTAATTACTTTTTGGAGAGATGAATAAAGACACTTTCATATGTTTTACTCAGAGTTGCTGAGGCAGAGCGTGCTGGGTGGGAAATGGCTCCTGGAGATGGGAGAGGAGACAAGAGGAGGGAATCAAGATGTCAGTTTGAGGGGAAGGGGTTTATTCCAGCAGGAGCACTGGGTTGAAAGCAGCAGAGAAGCTTTAGGGTGGGATCTTCTGGGGTTTGGGGGACGTTGTTTATCCCTGAAAATTCCAGCTTTCCTGCTATTTCTGTGCTCAATTTAATGAAAGAGAGAGATGGTTGTGTCCAGCAGGGGTTGTGTCCAGCCAGGGAAGGAGGAAAAGCAAAGCACAGCTCCCCCAAATCCTTCCAGTCCCACAAAAACAGAGGACAGCCAGCAACCATTCCCTCAGGGCCAGGCAGGATGCAAGGCAAGCTCACTCCTCCTTGGAGATCCTCCATTTCCTCTGGCTGGGGCACTCAGAGCCTGAAGAAAAGCCCAGCACAGGAAGGGATGGAGGAGCAGCAACCAAACCCCCACCCTGCTGTGCTGGGAGGTGGCTTTGGGTTCCCAAAGGTGTGGCTGGGATCAGGGAGCTGCAGGAGGCTGTGGCAGAGGAGAAGGGTGAGTTACAAATGATGCCTTGGGAAGGCTGAGCTGGAGCAGAGACTGGGCAGAGCTGGGGAATAAAGCAGAGATTTATTGAAAGGGCCTTGGGCAGGACAAGAGCCTGGCCAGGGCTGCACCCAAGGTGGGCCCAAAATGGTCACAAAATGGACACAAAATGGACAAACGGGGATGAAGTCTCATACTTTGGTCAGTTTTGCTCCATTTGCACATTGGGGTTTAATTGTCCAATTCCAGCTCCAGGCTGTGAGGTCCCATCCTTCTTGTTCCTCCCTCCAGCCACCCTTGTTTGTGCTGTTGGGCTGAAAGTTGTCCTTGGTGTGCAGCAGGACCAGGATTTGTTTTGTGTCCCTGCTCTGGGCAGAGCTGAGTGACACTGAGTGTGAGCTCAGAGCTGCACCCCTGGGCAGCACAGAACCTGAAAAACACCAAAGCTCAGACTGAAGGCATCACAAAGGCACCACAACCTCTGCTGGGTTCCCTGCTCCAGCTCAGTCTCAGCATCCCCCCGTGGAGCACAGGGTTGGGTTTTTTTTTCCCAAGGAAGGAGAACCATGGACATCAGCCCAGCCAGCTCCATACCCCCTTGTCACTGCGTGCAGTGGGATCTGAAACCACTTTGGGGTCCTGGCCTGGTGATTACAGGACAGAGGGGATCCACTCGAGCTCTTTGATACCTGGAGGACCAAGCAGCTTCTGTCAGGAGCTTTGAGTGAATTCATCCCAGAACAAATGCGCAGGGAAATGAGCTGCTCAAGCTAAAATTCTAGAGAACAGCAAGCGTGCTTGTTTGGCATCTGCTGAGAAACGAGCTTTGATTGTTTGCCATGAAGGGAGAATTTAGTTTTGAAATGTGTTTCATCTTTTTATTAAGGTTATAAATATTGAAATTGGAACAAAGCGTTTTACTCAGCCCGAAACAAAGCATTCTCTCTTCTTTTTTCTTTTTTCTTTTTTCTTTTTTTTTTTTTTTCTTTTTTTTTTCCCCTTCTCAGTACCCCCCTGGGAGTTCAGGGTGTCTCCTCCAGGCTGGAAACTGCTCCTGCTGATTTTTTTTTTTTCCTGGTGTGCAAGGGGTGGTGATTTAAACAAAACCTTTCTCTGCCTCTGCTGAACTTTTTAAAGCCTTGAGCAGGTGTTAGTTTGCAATCCAGCAATTCAATTACTCTGGGCAATAAATTTCAAGGTAAATGTTGGAAGCTCCATCACTTGAAGTACCAATGTTTTCCTTTTTTTTTCCTCCCAGTCTTCAGGGTAGTATCATCAAGCAGTGGAAGTAATGAAGCCTGGTTTCCTATGGATTGCTTTCTCATGGTTGGATTCTTTGATAACTAAATAATCTCAGGCTTTGACTGAGTGCCCCAGCCACAGAAAAAGCTGGATTGTGTGTAAATTCTCTAATAAGGAGCAAGCTCACCTCGCATCCTGCCCGTCCCTGAGGATGCTGAGAGCCTGGTTATTGTCTGGCCTCTATTTTGGTGGAGCTGGGAGGATTTGGGGGAGCTGGCTCTGGCCAATGTGCTGCAGGTGGGTTTGTTTGTGGGTGGCTTTGCCTGTTTCCATAGGAAAGCAGGTTGGAAAGAAAGGTGGTGGGTAAAGGATATTTTTGGCAGAGGGACCTGGTGGAGTCGGTGCCACCATTTCTGGACTCTGAGAAGGAGGGAGGAGGATGTTTTTTTCCGGGGAATGTGTGAATAAACACGTCCATTAACACGGTGACAAACAGGACTTGACATGCAGGGCGGTGCTTAAATTAAAAAGCTGCTGGTTTGCCATGACCAGGGGATGGGATTGCAACGCTTTGGCTCCTGAGCTTGGTACCAGAGCTGCATTTACCACAGGGTGACTTCCATTGCATCCAGTACTAAAAAAAAAAAAAAAAAAAAAAAAAAAAAAAAAAGAAAAAAAAAAAAAAAAAAAAATATATATATATATATATATATATATATATATATATATATAATCCCTTTCCCCACTGGAGATGCAATTTCCCTAAATTTTCCTTCTTATTATTATTTTTTTTTCTTCTTTTCCTGTTTTTAGTGTTTAGGAGTGTGATTAAACAAAAGCAGTGATGAAAAGTGTGAGTGGCTGGGCAGTAAGGAGGAAAAGGAGTGAAATGTGTGTTTCATCCCTTTCCTGGGAGCTCCACAGACTGAATTCCCTCAGCTCCTGGTGGGATGGGGATGCTGCTCTCCAGCTCCAGCATCCAATAAAAGAGGAAAAAAAAATCCCAGGGGCAGAATCAGTAGGGGACAGTGACAAATCTTTCTGTGCAGATAAGAAGTGATAAGCTGATAAGGGGTAGCCCGGGCAGGCAATTAACACAAGGGGTTAATGAAGTGAGGGCAGAGATCCTTGCAGCCCTTTCCCCGGGGAATGGCTCTGCAGGGATGGACATCTCCAGCAACCAGCAGTGACTCTGGAGCAGGGCAGGTGATTAATGAGGGTTCACTGCTGCTGATGGACAAACCAAGCAGCTCTTCCTGTGAGTGATGCTCAGCTTTCCTCCCTGCTCAAACTTTTCCAGGAGCAATGAGAGGGAAGGAGAGGAGGGAAGAACTGGCCCCCTCTCGGCTTGATTTATGACCCAGCCCTTTTGTAACAAGATTTCCAGTGCTGTAAAATATTAAATACATCCTTATATTCAATATCACATTTTGATACATTTCATGCCTCATTTGCTCCTGGAGTCAAGGACAACTTCACATTTTTCATGGCACCGGGCCCAGATTTGTCTATTTATTTATTTTTAATCACTGCATTTTTCTCTTTTTTATACCTGTGTCGTTCTGGATTAGATCTTGGGAACCATAGCAACCTATTCCACTGGGTGGATTCGGGTCTCCAGCACGTGGCAACTTTTTGGGCTTGGCTGATTCCCCCTGGGCTGCTGTGCAGGTGCCATCCGTGGGGGAAGCGTGGCTTTCAGGAAATTTTGGGATGGATTCGAGGCTGAGGCAGCAGCTCCGTCCCCGGTGGCATCACTTTTAAACAAAAGGCTGGTTTTTTTAATTGAGCAGCTCACGTGCTGGGATGAGGGGCATTAAGTGGGATTTGCTGCCACAGTGAAAGGGGGGATGCACACAGCTGCTGTTGGTTAGGGAGGGGCTGGAATTTGTCTCCGTGGGAGGTTTTGGGTTTTTTTGTTTTGTTTTTTCTCTCACTTTGGGGAAGAGCAGCTGACTCCTGGTGAGTGGAGTCAGCAGCACAGAGGGACTCTGCTCCTGCAGGTAGAGGTGTTCAGGCTGAATATTTGTGACCAGAGCAGGGCTCTGTCCTACCTCAGCTCTGGGACCTTGGGTGCATCTTTTTAAATCCCATTTTCACCTGCTGTGGAGGCCAAGTGGGGATGTGTTTTCCTTGGCTGGGGGTTGGATTTTTGGGGAAGAGCTCATTTCTCCCATCCCTCAGCCCGGATCCAGCCCCCTTTCCTCCACTGAGGTGTCTCATCTCTTTAAGTCAACAGAGAGCAATTGGCCTGTGTTCCCTGCGAGGTGACATCTCAGATGTGACTCATCCTCTGGGCTCAGGATGTCTTTCCCTTGTTACAAAATCCTGGTTTTTCTTCCTTCTGCCAAGGTGACTGCATTATTTTATTTTTTTATTTTATTTTAATATTTTTATTTTTATTTTTATTTTTTTATTTTTATTTCATTTTTATTTTATTTTATTTTATTTTATTTGTCTAAGAAAGCACAGCAAGAGCCACTTGCAAGGAGCAGGAGCTCAAGAAGCTCTGCCTGAGAACCCAGGCAGACGGTCCTGAGAAGTGAGAGTAATTAAAAACTGTAATATCTCCCCTAAGGCTTGTGGTCAATTATCCATGAATGGCAACTTTAGCTGGTGACTGGATGCTTTTCCTGAAGGATAAAGCTGGAGTTGGAATGAGCTCAAGAAGGCCCATGGCTGGTTGTTTTGGAAGGGGGCCTGGACAGCCACAGGAGCCCTGACTGATCTGTCTGAGGGAGCTGCTTTAGCAAAAGAACCCAGCTGTTTGTTTTTTTTTTTTTTTCTTTCCCAGACTTTTTTTCCAACTCTTTTGAGCTTCTCCAGCTTTGCCACCGAAGCCAAATTCCTGAGAGAGTGGCCACGAGACTTGGCTGGAGGGAAGGGTTTCCAGCACATCTCTTGGTGGTGCTGCCCTTCCCTTAAGTTCCTAAGAGCTTCCTCCTCGTTTTGGTGGAGTGACAAAGGGAATGGGATGTGAGGAGGGGAAGGCCAGTGCTGTGCCAGGCTCCTGGAGCTGTCACCTCGTGGTGCTGGTGGGAATGATCTGATGGTGGAGGAAAGCTGGGAGAAAAACCCAGGGGAAGCTTTTTATTCCTCTCTCTTCTGCTCCTTGACCAATGGCTCCAGAATCCTTGTAATGCTGCCTTTCAGCACCCAGAAATGAAATCATTTCAGTGGTAACATCTCTGAAAGGGCAGCACCGAGCTGCTTCTGGGGACAGGTCAGGTGTCCTAAACGAGTGACTTTGACCCTTCTGTCCTTTGGCAAAGGAGCCTGTGAAAGATGAGAGTCTCACAAATGAGAAACAAACAGCTTTTCTCTGTCGGAGAGCTCGTATCTGAGCTGGAAAACTTCTAAGAGTTGGGATCAAAAAAAAAAAATCTTCAAAGCCTTTTTTTCTTTAATAAATGAAAGTACCAACAGGAGTCAGGGGCTGTGGTTGAGGGGCTCTTACAAACCCCACGAGGTGCTCATCTGCCTGTTTTGGTGGCTGATAGCCTTTGAAAATCTGTCCCAAAGCACTTGAATCACTCCTGGAAACGGAATTTACACTTCTAAATTACCTGCCTGCCTGCAAAGACAGCCGTAGCCCCGCCTTTTCCTAATCGCCACATCAATTAAAAACCTCCCTGGCTCCCGCTGCCAGCAGCCCCTGGTGGATGGTGGGGAGTGCAGGAGTTTCACCCAGGCTGCTCTTTATGGTCCCCACTCTTTGGGAAACGCAGCAAAATTTAGTGAGGGAGCCCGTCTCCGTTCCCTCCTTCCCATCCAGCCAGCTAATTGAAAACAACATGAATGTTAATGATGCATTTCGCATTTGGAAGTTAGAGGGGTGATTAATACGTTGTACATTGTATATTAACACCTTCTCAGGGGCATAATGAAGACAGACTATGTGCTCTGAGACGAGGCTGTTCATTCCTCCGTGCGTTCCTCCTGTTCCACCACCCCTGCCCAGGGTGAAATACAAGCTTTTCCAGTCCAGAGGGTTTGATTTCAAAGCATAATTTTAAATCAATCAATAAACTTTTATGTCTTAATCCTGTTTTTAATTCCCCCCCACCTCGTTTTGGTGGAGTGACAAAGGGAATGGGATGTGAGGAGGGGAAGGCCAGTGCTGCGCCAGGCTCCTGGAGCTGTCACCTCGTGGTGCTGGTGGGAATGATCTGTTGGTGTAGGAAAGCTGGGAGAAGAATCCAGGGAAAGCTTTTTATTTCTCTCTCTTCTGCTCCTTGACCAATGGCTCCAGAATCCTTGTAATGCTGCCTTTTTTTTTTTTTTTTTTCTTTAATTATTGTGATAAATGGCTGCTGAGGCTGGAGCTTGGCTGGAGGCCGGGGCTTTGATGAATCTGTGAGGCTGCTGGAGGCTCTGAGTGCATCCCTGTGACCAGCACAGATCACTCTCCTCTGTCCCTGCCTGGTGACAGGGGCTGCCTTAACTGTGACCCCAAACTGGGCCACCTCCTCCTCTTCTTCCCTGTGGATGCTCCTCACCCTTCCAAGCATTGTCATCTTCTGGATTTGGCTGGATTTGTGGCCCCAGCCACGCTGTTGGTTTATCCCAACCTCTTGTCTGTGCCACATTCCCAAAGCTCTGCTTCCAGGAGGGGTTTGGGCAGGGATCACATCCCTTGGCACAGCTTTGGGGAGCAGTGACATCCTACTCAACACCAAAAGGGTTCATTCTGCTTCTCTGCACTCCGGGAGAGGTACAAAGGTCCCCCAAAGTTGGTTTTGTTGCAGATGTTTGAGCAGGCTCCTTGTTTTCCAAAAAACTCACAGCTCCTGCTGCCCTGCATCTCCCAGGCACCTTCTGCTCTCCCTTTCTTAACCAGACCCAGTCTCTTGTTTGCTGGACAAACCCTGGGCCCAGCAGATGTGGTCAAAACTGGGTCAGAGCCAGGGAGCAATTCCACAGAATTCACTGGATTGATGATTCCAGTTAATTCCAGCATGTGGTGACAGGAGAAGGGGGAATGATCTCAAACTGAGGGTAGGATTAGATGGGATACTTGTTTAATTTTTTTTTTTCCTGTGAGGGCCTGGCACAGTTTTCCCAGAGCAGTTATGGCTGCCCCTGGATCCCTGGCAGTGCCCAAGGTCAGTCTGGATCAGTTTGGGACCGTGGGAGGTGTCCCTGCCCATGGCAGGGTGGGATGGGATGACCTTTAAGGTCCATTCCAACCCAGGGCATTCCACACCATTGGCATTCACCTGGTGTTCTGTGTGTGTTGGAGATTCATTATTTTTAGTCTGACTTTGTGTGGTGACATTGGAATTGTTCCCTCAGCTTGGGATTTTGGCTGGGGTTGTTTATGATGGACAATGTGTGATTTATTTTTTTTTTTCCTCTTGGTAATGAAGAATGTCTGGTTCAGTGCCTAGATGTGCTCATGGGGAAGTGTGGGATCTGCTGAAATTCTCATAAATCCCATAAATCACCAGGGACAGTGAAGCTGTAACCTGGACAAGCCCTTCAGGGGGCAAACAGGGCAGTGATGCTCCAAACCTTGAGCAGCAGCTGTCCCAAGAGGAGTGAGCAGATCCACAACCATGTGAGCAAAACCTCAGCACGGGGCTGGAAGTTTGGGGGTTTTTTCCCAGACCTCTGAGCCCTTCTGGCCACCCCAGCTCACCCCAGCCCCTCTCCACGGGCAGCCAGGCTGGTGAGCATTCTGATTTTTGCCTCTCTGAGTAGAAAACTCTGGGAAGTGACTGCTGGGGAATGTTGTGGTGGGTGGGAGCGTGTGCTGAGGCTGATTATGCAACTGCAGGAAGGGGAAGGCGGGCACGGGAGCTGTAGCACGTCTATAATTAAGCACAACAAACAGCCAGAGAACAACAAACACTTCTTAAACCCCCATCCCTGGCCACAGCTGAATTATTATTTTCCTGCTTTGGCAAAGATGTTAGAGGGGAGAGCGACAGGGGGGAGAAGCATCCATGTGTTAATTCATTAAGTGTGTTTGAAACCTTTTTTTTTTTTTTTTTTTTGGGTTTTTGTATCTTTAATGAATGAAAATTAAATCTGAGAATGGGTAGAGAGCACTGGTGAGAGGGGCAGAGCTCCCTCAGGCTGTAGGCAGCTCCTATTAATAGCACCTGGCACTGCTGTTCCCACCAGTTGGGTGAAAAAGAGCCCCAGTTCTGGGAGTTTTTTTCCAAACAGGGAGGGGAGGAACCAACCTGGAGTAATTCCTGCTCTGCAAGCCGAGTGTTTATCCACTTTCTGAATGAATGGAGATGTGCTTTATTTATTAAAACGAGCAAAATGCCTTTTCCCTTCAGGACTTGGCACATTTTTGCTGTCCTTGCTGCCTCCTCTCCCTTTTATCTGCCTTTAAGCCATGTATTTGCATGAAACCAGCATAAAACTCTGTTTTATCTGGATGATACTGAGCTCCAATTAAGGCTTTTGGGTTTCCTGGCTGTGTCCCTGCCCTCAGAGCAGAGTCCCGTGGCTGTGGGCGTGATCTTACCCTGCTCTGTCTTAACCTCCTTCCTTGCTTGCCTCTAATTAATCTCCCATTAATGACCCAGCCCAAAAGAGCCACAGATTTGAGAAGCCACAGACAGAAAGAGCTGAAATTCGGAGTTGATGTTACCAGGGAGCCCTTTCAGGTTGGTGGAAAAGGATTTTCTCCTTCTGCTGCCATTGCCAGCTGTGGTGGGAGGCAGGATTTACTGCTGCTCTTCCCTGACCTCCTGCTCCACCAGGCATTCCAGCCTGGCTGTAAATCCGGGGCTGTTGCTTCCCCCAGCCGTGCTGGTGAGCTCAGGGCAGCCTCGTGCTCGCTGTTCCATGTCTGTCTGTCTGTCTGTCTGTCTGTCTGCCTGCCTGCCTGCCCCTCTCCCGGGCTCACATCCCGGGTTTTTGGGGCTGTGTCCTGTCGCTGTAGGGCACGAAATCAGGACACAGACACTCAGAAGGCTGAGATGACTCCAATTCTCTTGTTTATTCTCAATACACCTGTCTTTGTACCTTTTCACAACGAACCCACCCAAGGGGTGGGATCCTTGGACCACATTGATCCCATTAGAGGGACGTTAAGTAAATCCCCTCCTCTTGAGAAAGAATGAACAACACAGGATTGTGTACAGTAACATATCCCTTATTTACCAGAAATCCCTGGGAAAGGAATTTCAGAAGATCAAAACCGTGGCTACAGTGTCCTTGCTGATCTGCAGCTTGCCTGGTGCTGCAGGGAGGTGGGTGAGGAGGGGAGGGTTGTCCTCTCCCAGTCTGGGCAGCTCCTCTGCTGTTGGCACCTGAGCAAAACCGGCTGGGTGTGGGGATGTGGGTGAGGAAGGACGGGCTGGAAAAGGGATCAGAGAATTCCAGGAGGTGATGGAGGAGCTGTCAAGGCTTGGGTACCACCCATGGTTTTGATCATTTACTGTAGAGGGGGATGTCACAGCACGACACAAATGAACGACACTCACACACTGAGATGCCCAAGGCAATAAAAAGGGGCAGTTTATTTACAGACCTCGTCATTTATAGAATTCCAACAGTGACCATGGATTGGAGGAGGAAAATCTTCCTCTCCAACCACACTGGTCAACTCAACAGCCCATCAATTCTCTCCTTATGAGAAGAATGCAAACATGAAAGGACAGGTACAACAACAATGGGTTGTTTCTGTGAAAATCTGTGAGAGATGCCATTGCAAGAGGTAAATACAGAAGGCTGAAGTAGAACTTTAGAAAAACTTAAAAAAAAAGAGAAAACCAGGAAAGCATTTTAGAGGAGGGGTTGTGAGGTCCTTTTGGCTCATGGATAAGGATTTCCCAGTCCTCTGGAGACCCTTCTGTGCTCTGGAACTGTCGGGGTGGTGCCACCCAAAGTCCGGAATGCTGCTGGCACCTGGAGATCTGCAGGGCTGATCCCGTGGGTGCTTCAGCAATTCCACTGTCCTGGAATGGTCAGGCAGGAGCCAGAGGTGCCTGCCCTTAGGACCACTCCCGTGGGGAGTTTTCCCTTTCACGCCGGGAGGGCAGAGTAAATCCAAACTGTCATCATCCATCAGGCCAGCCCTGCTGCAGGAGCCTCCAGCAGATTGCAGGAGGCTGCTTCCAGGAGAATAATTCAGGGGATAAGGAGTCCCCAGGCCCAGCTTAGGAACGGCTGGTAATGACTCCCAGGGAGCAATTCCAGCATCCATAATCCTTGGATTCCTGGGAGGAGCCACACCTGCGGTGATGGGGGGAGAGCAAAGGCACAAACCTGGGGCAGTTTTTGGGGTTTTTGCCGTGAAGTTGGGAGTGTGGGAAGCAGCACCGGGGCAAGGAGGAGTCAAGGGGCTGGTTAAAAAAGATAAAGGCACAGACCTGAATGGCATTTTAGAAACCTTCATAAAAAAAAAAAAAAAAAGAATAAATCCAACTCAGAGGCTGTTAAGAGCAGAATGAAGGCTCAGATCAATAGGCTTTGAATGAATTCCTATAAAAAAGGAAGAATTTGGGTTTGACTTTGTAGGCACACTGCAGGAGAATGGAATCCATTGTCCCCAAAGGAGCTGTTCCAGCCCTACTCTCATCGAGATACTTGGGGATTTTAGAACCTGCCAGCCTTTAGTGGTGTTGGGGAAGGAAAAAAAAGAAAAAAATATATATAAAAGGCAGAGGAGAGGTGGAAATTAAACCGCAAATGTTCACAATAAAATAGCGATAGAAATGGAGGTGGACAGGGAAGAAGAGAGAATCTGGACTGAGTGGCAGGGGAGCAGTAACTCACCTGGGTGTTTGGGCTGCTCTCAGGTATTGCTGCAAAGGCTGAAATCAGCCCAGGGTTGGGGTTTTGGTGCATTTTGATGTCAAAAATGTGATTCCCATCCAGGAAACTGCTTGGCTGCCCTCCCCCATTTTGAAATAAGCCCAAAATCTGGGCACAGAAGTGTTTTTCCAAGCACACACCTGAATGTTTGTGCCTTGCCTCTTGTCAAGCCCACAAACTCGTGCTCTGCACACAAACAGATTTTCCACCTGAAATCTGAGTTCTCTGTGTGGATATGTGGCAAACTCACTTTTTTTTTTGATAGGGATAATTCATTTTTTGGTGGCATTTCTTGGCTCCCCCTCCCACATCTCCTCACAGAGAGAGTCTGGGTGCCCTCTGAGGGCTGGAGGCATCTCCTCTCCTTGTAGCAACGTTTTTTAAATCCGTGTTGGGACTTCCAGGCTGCTTATGGCATAGTCAAAATGAATCACAGAATCACAGAATCACAGAATCACAGAATCACAGAATCACAGGGAATAACAGAATCACGGAATTTTGGCATTTTTGAAGCTCCTTTGCATAAACCCATGCAGCACCAAAGCCAGAAAGCCTCACAGGGAGGTTTTACAGAGAGGGAAGGAGAGCCAGGGAGTTGTTTAGGGACAGGAAACAGGGTATTTTCGGGGCTAAAAATGGCCTTGTGGGGTGGCAGTGGCTAGCCCAGGCTCGGGGGGTGTGTGTGTTGGATTTGCAGGCTCAGCCCCAGGCACAAACACCTCCCCTCCCACCCAGGCTCAGGCTCAGCGCCGTGGCAGAGCTGCTGGGTGAGCCCTTGGAGAACCCCAGCAGGCAGCTTTCCAGGCCTTGCCAGAACTTCCCTGGCTGTCAGTCATTGGAATGCTGCCCCTCGGGGTTCCCAAAGGCAGCTGGGAGTCCCTTGGAGGAGCAGCTGGGGGTTTTTTGGGAGTGGATTTCCCGGGGAAGGGGATTCCCCTGCTGGCTGTCCAGCTCTGATATTGCCCCTTCCGGCCCCAAGCAGAGCCAGAAATGGGAATAAAAGTGTCAGATTTTGTGCCTTTTCCCCTTGAACGTGCAAAACTCAGGGTTATGCTTTGATGGGGCTTCTGAGCACGTGGCTGAGACTTGATCCTCATTGTATTTGCCCAAATCCTGGTGGATCAGGTGCTGTGAAACCCAAGTCAATTCTTTTATTTCTTTTTTTTTTCCCCCTTGGATCGTCTGGATTCCCACAAAGTCAAGATACTGGGAGATGCAAACCTGAAAGGAGTTTTCCAGCTCCATTTAATGAAATTTTGTTTGTGGTGTTTATTTTTTGTTTTTTGGTTGGTTTGGTTTGATTTGGTGTTTTTTTTCCCCATGGTTGCCATTGGGAGGATGGGATATTTCAGGGCTTGCAGTGTTATCCTGGGATCTCAGTTCAGTGTCCTGTCAACCACGGGCACTGTGGGACTCTGGAAAATCCCTCTGGGATTCTGGAAAAGGGAGAGGAGTCTTTGGGTCTTGGTTTTTAATGCCAGGATGGAAAAATGCTGAGAGGGGAGCTCTTTGCTCGTGTCACCTCCTGCTGGGGCCAGCGTGGGGTTTGTTTGGAGATGGATTTTTACAGGAGTTTGCATCTCTTGTGTCTCACCCTTCTAGGAGATTGACAATGGAATAAAATCTTTTGGTTTTCATTCTCAGCTGCCCCGTCTCTGTAGAGCTGGGCTTTCCCAAAGCCCATCAGGAGCATGTGGGGTTTATTTGGACGCGGATTTTTGGAGAAGGCCACTCCAGCTCCTCTCCGAAGCCCATCAGGAGCTTGTGGGGTTTATTTGTGAAATGCTTCTTTGCCTGCCCTCTTGGGCTTTCTGTGGCTAGCTCAGTTTCTTTGAGGGGCTTTGGAGGAATATCTCAGGGTGACCTGTTGTTAACAGAGCAAAAGCAGCCTGGTGTGGGCAAACAGAGCCTTAAATCAAAACCAAAACCAGCAGCCAGCACCTCAGTGTTTCCTGGTGAACCAGGAGAAAGGAAACTCTCTGCCCCCACTGAGATAATTCCCCACTGCCCCCTGGGCTCCTGTGGCTCAGTTTCCTTGGAGGCTTTGGAGGAATATCTCAGGGAAACAGGGTAAAAGATTCCCAAAGAGGCTCTCACCCCCTGGGATCAGTTCAAGGCTTTATTCTCCAAGGGTTCCAGGGCAGAGAGAGAGGGAACAAGGAAGAACAGGACTTTATCTGGTCTCTGCCCAGGAGAGAGAGCTGGGCCTGAGCCAGTAGGGTCAAGATAGGAAGGAAGGGTCAAACTGCATGGTCACAGGCTTCAGGGGGTTCTGGGGGAAAATAAACCATTCCCCAGTGGAATACAACATATTTGGACACAGGTTTTTGGAGAAGGCCACTCCAGCTCCTCTCCAAAGCCCATCAGGAGCGTGTGGGGTCAGCAGGCAGCTCCAGAGGCGCTGCTGGCAGCTTTGATTCTCCCTTTGCCCGTGACAGCGATGAATTGCCGGCGCAGCGGATGACTAAACAGCTTCGTTACCGCGCCGTTAATTACCTTCATCCCGCGCTGCTCTGGCCCACGCTCTGAGGCAGAGCACTGACCTGATGCTACCAGAGCTGTGTTGCTTGTCCTGAGCTGTCAGGGGGAGAATTATGAGCCTCTCTCCGTCTGGTGAATCACTGCTCTGCTTTGGGGCGAGAGAAGGGATTTTGCAGAGGGAGTTTACCTCGCGTAACCCGCCCGGTTCGTGTCTGCAGTCAGCTCCTGGAGTGACTTTTCCAACGCCCTGGCCCACTGTGGGGATGGCAGTGGCTGAGCTGTTGCAGCACAGGGCAAAAACTCCCTGTGGAAATGTTGTTAAAAGCCCTCATTTCCTCGTTTTGCCAAATGTTTGGCTTTTCTGCCAGCGCCGTGGCTTTGGGTGTGAAAAAAAGGCAGCATCGCCCAGTTCTGGTTTGGGGTTTTGAGGCACGGGGTGGAACTGTTGGGGTTGTGCTGTGTAGGGGCTCAGATGATCCTTTGTGGGTCCCTTCCAGCTGAGGATATTCCATGATTCTCTGTCCTTTTTTTTTTTTTTTTTTTTTTTTTGCTGTGCAGAGCAGGATTTGATTTGATTGATAAGACATCATTTTGGGGGACAAGGAGCCGTGATGATTTCATTTGGGGCCACTTCCATGGTGCCAAACAAACACCAGTAAAGTCCAGCTGGGCAGGAGGAGAAGGGCTGGGAGGAGGGAAACACATTCCAAGTGCAGCTGGAAAAAAATGCTGCTGCGGGTTCCCAGCGCCTGGGTTATTCCTGGCCAGAGCTAATGATGATGTATGAGCCTTGCAGAACACTCTTCATCCTGACACCTCCACCAGAGAGGTCTGTGACATTATTCTCACTGGGTACAGGTGGCAGAATTAATGCATGAGGAGAGAAAGTTTGGCCAAGCAGCAGGGCCGGGGAGGAAATCTTGGTGTCCTGAAGCAGAGTCAGGCTTTGCCTCACAGGAGCCTTCCCCAGCTCCTGGAATTTGCTGGTGCTGTGATTACTAAATCAAGCCTGGCTGTTTTGGAAGGGTCAGTAAGTTTTATTCCCCTTGTTCCTGCATAATTCCTTGTCTGGTGTCTTCCATGGGATGGCACAAAGGGCTCTGAACCCCATGTCCCAGCATGTGTGTCTTGGTTTGGAAAGACAGGGATCTGCCATGGAAAGCTGGAGTTCCCCTTGGAATGGAGAATGTAAACCCCTCACCCCCGCCAAATTATAATTTTGCAATTAAGGGCTTTCAGGCAAAGATTTGGGAATAGGAATAACAGTTCTTTACTAGGAATACTAACAATACAAATGTAGTAGGAAAACAAAACCACCCAACCAAACCAGCAAAAAAACAAACAACAATTTTGGAGAACCCTGACAGAGTCAGAGCTACAACCTGACACCCTGTCGGTCAGGGGGTTGGGAGCAGTCCCAAAGTGAGTCCTCCTGGAGTGGCAGAGGTGGTTCTGTTGGAGTAGAGATGATCCTGAGAGAAAAGGGTCCAGGGATGGTGAGAAGGGTCCAGAGATGGTGAGAAGAGTCTGCTCTTCCTCCAGGAATCCAGTGGAACCAGATCCCTGGTGTTCCTGTGTCTCAGTTTTTATCCAGCTGGGAATGGTTGGCTCCCCTCACTGGGTGGAGCATCTCCCAATGGAACGTGGATGTTCTGCTTTGGGGAGGAGAACAGCTTGGGGAGTCTTAATGGCCCATTGTGAAAAGAGATAACAAACACTGCCCCACCTGGTTTGAACAGCTGGGCCCTTATCAGAAGGCACCTGCCCCCCTCCTCCCAGAGTTACAAGAGATAAAGAAGAACATTTCCCCAGCTGCTTTCAGCAAATGAAATAGAATGCACAGTTTTGGTTCCATAGCCCAAGACAATGTGCCAGTGAGAAACTCAAATACAAGTTCATCATCATCATCCTCATCTCCCTTCTGCTGAGCAGCTGCTGGCAGTGCTTTAACTCTCTCAGGCTGCTCACACAGCTTGGTGCAGCATTTCTGAGGGGTTTTTGGGGGGATGGCAAAGCTTCTACAGCTCCCTGAAACACAGGGACACAGGTGACATCCTGATCTGTCCCTAGCTGCAGCTGTGCCCTGAGCTGTGGCCTGGTGGCACAGACCTGCCCAGCATCTCCCGGCTGAGGAGCCGATGTTGCCTCTGTTTTGAGGAAACTTCTCGCTCATTAAGGGTGTTTATCACCCGGAGAAATCACCGGGGTGGAAAGGGCCATTTCTGCCCGGTGGAAATCCCTGCTATTCATCCCGTGAGCTAAAGGTCAGGCTGGCAATCTCCCCGACTGGATCAAATAAGAAACCCTCCCCTCTCTGCTGCCCGGGCTTGCTGGAGCACTTTTTGTTATCCCAGCATTCCTGTGGAAGGCAGGCAGCAATGGGCTGGGGGGATGCTGGTGCTGGTTCCTTGCTGGCTCAGAGGCTTCACTCCCATCCCCACCCCACGCTCAGAAATTGCTGCTGCCCACCAGGAGCTGATTGAATGCTGAGGAGAGCTCGAGATCCCCACTGCAGCTGTGCAGGAGGTGGCACAGCCCGAAATTCCAGTCGGGCTAAAATCGAATTATAAGTTTCCCAGCGTGATGTTTTAGGAGGAGAAGTAGGGAAAAAAAATAAAATAATAATAATAATAAAAAGAGATGGGATAAAAGAAAAAACCCCAAACAAAAAAGAGCCCCCTGCAGAGTTCATCTGGTGGATGGAGTTACATTAAGTGAATGGAAATTAAAGGCTTTTCATAGAGATCTTCAGTATAATTTGATGGAAGACTTTAATTATTTCAAAGTGCCTAAGAAAAGGAGCTTGGAATGATTTCGGGAAGGTGGGGGAGCTTTCATAAAAATATCTCTCTTCAGCAGCGTTTCGAGCTGTTGTTGGGCTGAAAGGCTGCTGTCAGCTCCAAGGGAGGGATTTGAAAATCCTGTGCCCCCCATCCCTCCCCAGAGAGCAATCCCTGCCTGAGTGGCAGCAGCCTGGGGAGAGAGGGGCAGGGAGGGGAGGAGGAGGCTGCAGGAGGAGCAGAGCCCTGAGTGCTGCCAGGCAGCTCCTTTATCAGCCCTTCCCAGGGCACGGGGGTGGAGAGGCTCCTGGCTGGGAAGGTGAGGAGGGCGGGAGGTGGGGAATTGGGATCTCTCTTGGAGGCTCAGGCAGAGCCAGCGGCCTCTCCTGGGCACCCCGGGGACCCGGGCCATTGTAGTCATTGTGCTGGAGTTGTCACTCATCCAATTCTTGCTTGGACAGCTCAGGAATTAATGGCTCCTTGTCTGGTCTCCAGGTTGACATAAATCCAGGGATCTGGAGACTGTCCATTCTTTTCCCTGGGACTTGGATGCTCTGCTGCTGCCTCCAGCCTGGCTTGGTTTTGTGTGGCCTCTTCCTGCTCTGAACACTCAGAGTTTTAACTCCTCCTCTTCCCCAGACACTGAGATTCCTGTCCCTACTTCCATGTGCCCCTCTCTGGGATGGGGAGGGCAGGGAGCTGAAGCACTGGGGGCAGGAGTGCACAGAATCAGCTTTAGGATCCAACATTCAGGTGGGAAAAGCCCTCCCAGCCCACGGAGTCCAAGCTGTCCAAACCCCACCTTGTCCCCAGCCCAGAGCACTGAGTGCCACCTCCAGTGGTTCCCTGGACACCTCCAGGGATGGGGACTCCAAACCTCCCTGGGCAGCCCCTGCCAAGGCTGAACAACGCTTCCAGTGCAGGAATTCTTCCTGACCAGGATCCTGCCACCCATCCATGGACCTCTCTGAGCTTCTGCTGGGCTGAGACTGGAGCAGAGTGGCCAAGGCTGGTGGAGCTGACCCCAAGGAATGGGGTTTGAGCTATGCCTGAGTTAAAATGCCATGGAAAACCAGCTGTTCACTCACACAGCCCCAGGGTCCTGCAGATCCTGTGCTGCCAGGCTGTGCTGGAGGATGGCAGTGGGGCAGTGAAGCCAGGAGCCCTGCCTGCTCCCCTGCAGCCCAGGAGCTGTGCAGCACCAGGCATTTCCCACTGAACTTCCCTGGCTGTGCCTCTCCCCCTCCCTCCTGGTGGTCCTGAGGTTGGTTTGGCTGCGTGGGGGCTCTGTGGGGGCTTTGTGGGGTCTCTTTGTGTCCCCTGTGGCACATCAGGCTGGATAACTGACACAAATGAATGACACTCACACACTGAGGTGTCCAAGGCAGAAAGGGGCAGTTTATTTACAGACCTCGACATTGATAGAATTCCAACAGTGACCATGGATTGGAGGAGGAAAATCGTCCTCTCCAACCACACTGGCCAACCCAACAGTCCATCAATTCTCTCCTCCTCCAGAAAGGAATGCAAAACAATCATTGTTTACATGAAAAGTGGGTGAGAAACTCCATCACAAGCACAAAACATCAGAAGGCTGAAAGAACTTTGGAAAAACAGAGAAGAACAGGGTGACAGATAACAACACCACCTCCTCTGCAGGGATGTCCTGAGGACAAGTTCAGGGCACAGGGGAAAACAGAGCCAGCCTGGATAAACAGGGGAGATGGGGGGAGAAGAGCAGGATCCAGTGGCAGGGAGTGAGTCTCAGAGCAGGGGAAGGCAGGCACTGATGCCTCCTCCCCCAGGAGGGCTGCTTGGCAGGCAGCTGGCAGAGAGTGCTGGTAGCCATGGGGATGGGAGGAAAAGGGGGATGCTCAGAGGCAGGTGGGAGTCAGGGAGAGAAGGACAGGCACTCATCAACCTGGCTGCAGCAGGCAGCACAGGAGGTGAGCTGCTTCCATTTTCAGTTGTCCTGATGAGCACTGCCAGGCTCGGGGAAGCTTCAGGGTGAAGCAAATCCAAGCAGGGAGCTGTTGGGATAAACATCCACACTGAGGGAGATGAACTCTGTTTTTCAGGGGGCTTGGATGACTGCAGTCGTGCAGGAGAGAGGGAACTTCAGGGAGAAGCTGGATCTGAAGGGGCTTTGGATGTCTGCAGCCCTAATGAGCAGCTCCTTGGAAGTGCTGCTCAGAGAGGTCCTGCAGGACAGAGAATCTGAGCCTGCTCAGGGGCCAGAGTTAATCCAGCGCCTCAGTAACAGCAAATTATTCACTGTTTATTGCTGAGAGGGTTGTTTTCTGGGCTTTTTTTTTTTTTTTTTTTTCCTTGATATGTCAAAGGCTTTCTGCACCGATCGTTCTTTGCTGCATTCCCTGGCTGGAGCTGCTGCTGGAGGAGAAGGAGCCTGTGCCTCATGCTTGGCCGAGCTCCCATGTGGTGTCACTGCAGGGGTTTTGGGGCTGTGCTTTTCACCAGCCCCACCCCACAGCAGCAGCATCCGACCCTGTACCTCCCACAGCCCAGCCCCTGTGCCCCCGGCTGGGACTGGAGCCCGCAGGGCAGGGGCTGAGACCCAGGTGTGCAATGACCTTCCTGATGTGTCAGCTGCTCTGGGGATGAGTGGTGGGATGTTCTGTTCCTCTGGGGAACGTTTTTTTTTCCCCTAGAACCCCCTGAAGCCTGTGACCATGGAGTTTGACCCTTCCTTCCTATCTTGACCCTACTGGCTCAGGCCCAGCTCTCTCTCCTGAGCAGAGACCAGATAAAGTCCTGTTCTTTCTTGTTCTCTCTCTCTCTGCCCTGGAACCCTTGGAGAATAAAGCCTTGGACTGATCCTGGGGGTGAGAGCCTCTTTGGGAATCTTTTGTCCTGTACCCTGAGATATTCTCCAAAGCCCCTCAAGGAAACTGAGCCACAGGAGCCCAGGGGGCAGTGGGGGAGTATCTCAGTGGGAGCAGAGAGTTTCCTTTCTCCTGGTTCTCCAGGAAACACTGAGGTGCTGGCAGCTGGTTTTGGTTTTGATTTAAGGCTCTGTTTGCCCACACCAGGCTGCCTTTGCTCTGTTAATAACAGGTCACCCTCTCCCTGGGCTCTCTGAGGGTTTGTTGTTGCAGCAGCAGCATTTTTTGGGGGTGGCAGAGAGAGAATGGCCCCCTGACGTTTGTGATTTAAGTCAGGCTGAGGATGGAAGGGAGGAAAAGCTGCTCCAGCTCAGGCTGGGGGTCTGATCAAGATCCTTCCTCCACCTTCAGTGCTGTTCTCTCCCACCAGCAGTATGGAAACTGCTTTTGGGAAAGGAATAATGTGTATTTTAGCATTAACAGCTTTTCTTTTTGGGGGCAGGGGGAGGCTCAGAGGCTGCCATTTGACAGCAGTCAGCAGCAATCAGCTGGGCTGGTGCCTCCTGGAATAGTTTGGGAGCCTGCTGGGCTCCAGACTGCTTCAAAATGAGCTGTGCTGAATCACAAGCACTCCAAACTCCCTCTGCTTGGAGTGGGGCTGAGGCGAAGTGAATTCCAGAGGGTGGGGGAATAAAACCCAAGTAGCTCCCGTGAGCTGGGGAGTTAAGGCAGCCTGGAGAGTTGTTTGTGCCTCGTGGCTGAGCTCAGCAAGCTCTAATTGATGATTTCCCCCACATTTAGGGCATGCATAACATCCTTCCCTGGTGGATTCATTGGTGCCTGATGGGAGCCCAGCTAAACACGCAGCCCTTCCCTCTGTGAGGAAATGGTTCTCTCCTGTGAAAGCAGGCTGTGATTTCATGAAACTCAGGGAAACCTGGAGTTCTTTTATGAGCCTGCCTCCCCATGAAATCTGGCTGGGAGCTGTCCATCCTCTTCCAGATTGATTAAGGCTGGGCACAGGAGTGGGTGTGGGGAGCTCATCTGTCTGAGCCTCCTTTTCTCTGCTGCCGAGGCACAAGTGTGTGGATGGGAAAGAGCAGATTCAGGGTGTCACATTCCTGAGTGCTGCTGGCTCATCTGGCCAGACAGGCTGTGACTCTGGGCTGGAGGGTGACAGCTGCCTTTGGACGTGCTGCTGGGGCTTGGATGGATTATGGGTCAAGATGCAAACATTAAAGTCGGGCTAAGCCTGGTTAATGAGGACAATTTATGCCAGAGCTGGAGGAGAGTGATGTGGTGAGGCTTGTCAGCTTGGGCATAACTTTGTCCTTCCCTCATTTAACCGGAATTGATGTTAAGCCAGCGATGAGAGCAACTGCAAAGCCAACTCTGGGAAGGGCTGCTCCCTGCTCAGTTTGGAAATTGGACATCACTGATGAGGATGAGTGCTCTGGGAGCAGTTTTGGGAATGCTGCTGAGCCAGGAGCACGGCCAGCCTGATTAGAGCTGACCTGCAGCAGCAGCCAGGCAAGGTGGGCACGGTGGATTTGTTCAGGGAACAAATCTGTTTTCCAGGCTGAGGCCATGTCCTGGGCCTCTGTGGGGCTCTGTGTCACGCTTTGGTAACGGGGCCAAGCCATCCCTGCTGGCTGGAGAGAGGCCACGACTGTGGTGTCACTGCTCGTCGTGTAGAGACCTGGAGGAGGTTTCACTCCACTCCCTCTCCTGTCTGCAGCGTGATGAGGAGTGGAGTTAAACCTCCTGAGGTGTCTGTGAGATCCATCCCATGCTTGGCTCTTCACATGCTGGCTGTGTTTGAATCACAGGATCACGAAATGGGTTGGGTTGGGTTGGGTTGGGTTGGGTTGGGTTGGGAGAGACTTTGAAGCTCGTCTCACTCCAGCCTCCTGCCACGGGCAGGGACAGCCTCTGCTGGGCCAGGCTGGCAGAATCAATGCTGAAGATTTTTGTGGCTGTGGGGTTTTCCCCAGGGCTGTCCTTAGGGGGGGTTTTATGGCAGTGCAAACCCCATTGGCACTTTTGGGGATCTCTACTCACCTTGAGTGGAGAAAAGCTAGGATCTCCTGCAGGAGTGGCTCTGTCTGGGCAAGCTCCCCTGAGCAGAAGAAGGAGAAAGGGTGAATAACTCAGGTAGAACCACGGGGGAAGTGTGGAGCTGCCCTGGAATTGTGTCTGTAAAGTGGCCAGATATTGGAGAAACAAAGGAAAAAAAAAAAAAAAAAAAACAAAACAAGCAGAAAGGAGTTTATATCAAGGCTTATGAAACTTGAGTGGTGCTTGGTTCCAAAGCACTTCTTGCATCACCAGGCAAGCTGCTCTGAGCCCAAACCTCCCATTATGCAAAAGGTTCCCCAAGCCTTAAATAAACCCACGAAAGGCCATGAGACAGGGAGGGGAGCGTGGTGAGAAACTGAGAGGTGCCAGAGCCAAGGCTGGGGAGACAAGTCATGTCTGTGAGTGAATTTTCTGTGCTGTTGTGGTGCTGAGGGGAGAAGCTGAGCAGGTTCTTGCCAAGGATGAGTGTGAGGATTTGTCTGGTCCCCTGCCCAGCAATGTATCGACAGGCAGGAGAGGAAATTTCCCTTTGTCAGCCAACACTGCCTCTCTCCTGTCCTTTCCCCATCCCTGCTCTGGGGAGGCTCCTCCTGCCGAGCCAGGGAATCTCTCTTGGATGGAAAGCAAATCCCATTCCCTCAGGCTCACATCCCCACCAGGGAGGGAGGTCAGCAAACAATACCCCCCCAAAAAAAACCCCCTGAGTACTGCACTTGTCTGGCTGGTGTTTCCCCTAGAGCCAGAATTCCCCTTTTTTTTATATGGGATTTGGTGTGTGGTTACAGCAAGCAGAGGAGCAGTGCCAGGGCTGCCCAATCTCCTCCATCCCTCTGGGTTTTGGGTGTTTCATCTCAGCAACACAGGAGCACTGCACCCCTAATTGGTGCTTTTTGCTGTTAATTAATCAAACCCACGGTTTTCTGGCTTGAAATCTTATTTTTTTTTTCCCTTCTTCTTCTTCTCCTTGTCACTTTTGCTACAAGCAGGATTAAAAGCTCCTCTCATGCAAAATAATGCCTTTAATTGCAACTTCACACACAAGTTTGGACTTTGATTCTGCCTCCCTGTGCAAGACCATTCATTGCTGCGTTATTCTTCTGCATCTGGTGGCTGTGTGCAGCTGTGCCTCTGCAGGAGCATCTCCCAGCTCCTCTATTTTCCTTCTAGCCCATTGATTTTGCAGGTTCCCTTCCTCCTTTGCCCCCCTGTGCTTTCTCGTGCCTGGCATCTCTCCTCGTCCCCACCTCCTGCAAATGCTCCCCGTCATCCCAGTGCACCCCCAGCAGCCCTCACTCCACTAAAACA
Organism: Phylloscopus trochilus trochilus; assembly: GCA_016584745.2. Taxonomy (NCBI): domain Eukaryota; kingdom Metazoa; phylum Chordata; class Aves; order Passeriformes; family Phylloscopidae; genus Phylloscopus; species Phylloscopus trochilus. The sequence goes on from WQNJ02000003.1 coordinate 3,173,996, forward strand.
CACAAACATCATCTCCAGCCATTCACAAGCTGCCTCCTCCCACCCTCAAAATCCAGGCTTTTTGGAGCTTGGATGGATCAAAACGTTCTTTGGGTGATAGATGGGAGATTAATCCATTTGTTTCACTTACGGTTTTTGGCAGCGATGAAAAGAAGCAAACCCGGCTTTTTTTTTGGCCATAAACCACTTCTTGCAGGTTGATTTGGTAGAGGCTGCTTTGTTTTCCCTTTCTTCTCCCTCTTGAATCTGCCAGGGACTCTTAAGTTAAATAAATAGATTAATCTTCTTTCTGTAGCCCAGAGATCAGGTTGATGCATTTAAGAGCTTCCTCTCCCTCCTGACTCCTGAGATGTTCACAGATCAGATTCATATTTTAGAACTTCCTTCATGTGTAAAGAGCCTCGTTGGTGTGGCAGCAATTCTTCACTAGCAGCAAACAGGGCTCTGTGCTCCTTGGGTTTCTTTTCTTCTGAGAGAGCTGAAAATTTTCCATCAAAGCCTCTTTTTTTTTTTTTTTTTGCTAAAAGGAGAAGTTTTTTTTTTTTACTGTTTTTTTTGTGGGAAAAGAGCAGCCTTTGGAGAGGCAGGGGGAACTGCCTCAAACCTGAAGGTTTCCTTCAAAAGGGAAAGTTGGTGCTTTGCCTGTTGAAGGCTGGATCACTGCGAGCCAAAAGGGCTGAGGGCAGGTTCCCAAAAGCGCCTCCACTTAGCAAAACAAAAGTGTGGCACAACTGGGAAGGTCCTGGCTTTGCAGGAGGGGAAAATGGGTTTCTGCTCAGCTCTGTTTGCTGTGCTCAAAGGTGATGCTCTGAGTACAAGGAAACCTCAAAAAAAAAAAGGAGTGTTTTGAAGCAGTTCCTTCTGAATGCAGTCCTTGAAATGTAATAAAAGTGGGCTCCTCAGTGGGTTTTTCATCCACTTTGTGCACTCACGGCCTGGTTTTGTAAGAGGCAGGCAAGAAGGGTGGAAGGATTAAAGGTTTTATGCCAGTGGGTACCAGGATCTTGTGCTGCCCAGGGAAAGATGTTTTGCTAAAATTTCTAAAGCTGTGGACACTTTCTGCTGTCCCAGGTTGCTCCAACCCTCATCCAACCTGGCCTTGGACACTTCCAGGGATGGGGCAACCCTGGAACATCCATTTGCAAAAGCCACAGTGGTTTGTTCCCTATTGGAACAAAACCCAGACTCCAAAACTCATTTTTTTTTATCCATTTCTCAGTGTAAGACTTTTGCTGTTTTAAAGCCTTTTTCCTGGTTAAGCTTTTGATGAATCCAAGGCTCTGGCTGTGCTCATTTATTCAGGGTTTCTTTGCAAGCAGACTTGTTGAGCAGCTCAGATTCTGCTCACCTCAGAGAGTCCCCAGGCCACCTCAGCTGGAGAGATCAGTTTGCATTTCCCTTTCCAAAAACCCCCTCCTGTACTGCTGTCTGCAGTGCAGACTCTGCTCTGTCCCTCACCAGAGGGGCTCTAATGGAAGTGAAGGCCTGCAGAGTGGGCAGGAGTCTTCTGCTGAATAAATGTGGCATAAAATGTGCCAAGAGAGCCACTTTAGACAGGAAAAAAAAACCCAAAAAACAGCTGTACACGGAGGAGTTTGTGCCTGCCAGGGGTGGGGAGGCAAGCAAAGCTTTCCTTCCTTCTTTAGAGATGATTTTTGACCTGTTCAGGATCTTGATCCAAGGTAAACAAACCCTCAGCCCTTGTATTTTGTGCTCAGAATGGCCAAGGACTGAGGTGCTGGTCAAGGATTGGGGTGCTGGTCAAGGATTGGGGTGCTGGTCAGAGACTGAGGTGCTGGTCAGGGATTGAGGTGCTGGTCAGGGATTGAGGTGCTGGTCAGGGATTGAGGTTCTGGCCGGTTGAGGTGCTGGTCAGGGACTGAGGTGCTGGTCAAGGATTGAGGTGCTGGTCAGGGATTGAGGTGCTGGTCCAGGACTGAGGTGCTGGTCAGGGACTGAGGTGCTGGTCCAGGATTGAGTGCTGGTCAAGGATTGAGGTGCTTGTCCAGGATTGAGGTGCTGGTCAAGGACTGAGGTGCTGGTCAGTGATTGAGGTGCTGGTCAGGGACTGAGGTGCTGGTCAGTGATTGAGGTGCTGGTCAGGGATTGAGGTGCTGGTCAAGGATTGAGGTGCTGGTCAGGGATTGAGGTGCTGGTCCAGGATTGAGGTGCTGGTACAGGATTGAGGTGCTGGTCAAGGATTGAGGTGCTGGTCAGGGACTGAGGTTCTGGTCCAGGATTGAGGTTCTGGCCAGTTGAGGTGCTGGCTGTGGGATCAGAGGAGCAGAGCTCTGTGGCCACCTCTGTCCCCTGTTTAATGACAGCTGCCTGTCCTCCCCAGCTGGGAGAAACCCTTCCCTTCCTCCTCCCAGCTTCCCTCTCCTCTTCCCCCCAGCCTGGTGGTGATTTTTCCTCTCAGATAACAGCTCCAAGCCAATTAAGAGTGTCTCACACAGTCCTCGCCGTGGGAGACCACGGTGCTTTTAACTGCTATTGTTTGTTAATAAAAATAAATCCTGGGCACCAGAGGAGGGAGGGAGGGAGGGAATCCCACATGCCCTCGGTTTTCTCTTCTCCTGGTGGTTTTTTTCCAATCAGTGGATGGTCACAGGCAGGGAGGTTTTGACAGATGATGTGGGGAGGGATGTGCTGGGGTGTTTGGTCCTCTGTGCAGGGTGCAGATCCTTGCTGGCTGCGAGGGGGCTGAGGCACGGGCAAAACTGGGGCTGTGCTGCTGCCAGGAGGAGCAGGAATTCCTGGCAGAGGGATGGGGCAGCTGCAGCAGCACCCTCTGGGAGGCAGCAGGAGGCCGGGGGAGCTCATCCAGCACGGCAGCCAGGCTCGGGTGTAGTCACTGCCTGTCATGTTTGGGTTTTCTGAAGTTGTTTCCCAGGGATGAAAAGCAATAAACAAGAGCGTGTTTTTCTAAATAATCTTGTTTTTCACATTCCTCTCCTAAGGAGGGACTTCGCTTGTTGACCCTTGGTGTGACCAATGGGTCAAAGGATCCCACCTCTTAGGTGGGCACGTTGTAGAAAGGTATAAAAATAGCTTCTGAGAATAAACCAGCCCCTTTTTGGAGCATCAGCCTTCTGAACAAGACTCGTGTCTTTCTTTCGTGTCCACAGCGACACTCGGGTGCCTCTCCCAGGGAGGGTCACACCAAAACAACCCCACAACTTCAAGCACTGGGCTGTTTCACCCCCAGGGCTCTGTGCATCCAGCACGCCGTGCCTTTTCCCAGCAGCCACAGGATTTTTCCTCTGTGGAAGGTGTTAAAGGAGGGCAGGAAGGGCAGAGCTGCTGGATCTGCCAGGGCTTTGCAGTGTGGCTGCACTGCCTAACTCTGAGCTCAGATTTGCTCCCAGCACCGAGTGAGCTGCCCCAGCAGATGGGTGCTAATGCTGCGGGGTCGGGGCTGCAATGTGACTGTGAAAAACCACGTTTCACCTTTTTATATTCATTTATAAGTTTAATAAAAAGAAAATAAAAATAAAAATAGACAATTAGGAGACAGAAGAAGGTAGCTACTCAGCTGAGGGTGTAAACCAACACACCCCCTATTCCAGATTTTTTGGTACTTAAGAATCTCTGTGTTACATATTTAAAATAAGCTAGTGCATGATTCAAATATTCATTTGGGTTTCAAGACCCCCCCTAAGTGTACAATTTATCTGTGGGACTCCATGTAATTTGGATAGATGTTGTAAATCTGTCTTCCAAAAGATTCAAACCCTCAAAGGTTCAATTGTTCTTCATCAGAAATCTTCAGTTCAGGAATGCCAGAAGTCCCTTCTGTCTTCTGTCTAGTTAAGAAGTTACAAAAAAAAAAGAACAACCCCCATCTCTACTTTGTTACAATCTAAGAATATTCATTTATCGCATTTTTTTTTCAAATTCTATTAATAAAAGAACACGCAGTACAACCTTCTGACATTATATGTATAACATTCATCTCAATATTTGTGAAAAGCCAACTCCAAAATGTGCATTTATCACAGGACTTTTGTGAGCAGGGCTGAGGGGGCAGGTGTATTCCTGGCTCCCTTTCACCTGCAGCAAGAGACAGGCTGCAACCCTGTTTGAGTCTTCAGCCTTTCGACGCTCAGTTTTAGCAGAATTTGCATTTAATTCAATTTCTAGAAAAAAGATTTAAAGGAAAATGCAACTATGAGCTGCCCCCCCCAAAAAAAAACCCACAAAGACATAGGAAAACAAACTGCCTCACACTCATCCTTCACTCCTGGGTGCCAGCAGAGCTCCCAGGTGTTGACCCAGCCTGGGAGGGCTGATGGCTGCTGTGATAAACCTGCAGAGGAGAGGAAAACTGAATAAAGATGTGACTGAAGTCTCCTTGTGTTGACAGGCCGGAGGGGTGATAAGGCTGGGTGTTATAAATGCACATTTTGGAGCTGGCTTTTCCCAAATACTGAAATGAATGTTATACGTACAGTGTAAGAAGGTTGTACTGTGTTTTCTTTTATTTGTGGGATTTAAAAATGTAATGGAGGTATATTTTCAGATTGTAACAAAGTAGAGATGGGAGGTTGTTTTTTTTTTTTAACCCCCCAACTAGATAGAAGACAGAAGGGACGTCTGGAATTCCTGAACTAAAGATTTCTGATAAGGAACAATTGAGCCTTTGAGGGTTTGAATCTTCAGAAGACAGATTTACAACATCCATCCAGACTGCATGGAGTCCCACAGATAAATTGTATATTTAGGGGGGTCTTAAAACCAAAATGAATATTTGAATCATGCATTAGCTCATTTAAATATATAACACCAAGACTTTCAAATACCAAGAAATTTAGAATGGGCGCTGTGTTGCTTTGCACCCCTCAGCTGAGAAACTATCTTTGTCTCCTTATTGTCTATTTTTATTCTATTTTATTTTCTTCTTATTAAACTTATAAATCAATATAAAAAGGTGAAATGTCGTTTTTCACACTGGGGGAAATCTGGCTCTGAGATAGTCCAGCCCCTGTGAGGAATCAGGATGAGGACACGCTGCTTTTATCTCTAAGCAGTGGTAGGAAATTTGATCAGGCTTTGCTAATTCTGGGCAGGATTGAGAAGGGTGAGATGAGAAGACTCAAGGCTGGGGAGAGAGAAAGTTAAAGAAAATAATCCCCAGCAACGAGAAATGTCAGGGATACATTCGTCCTTCTGCTTCACTGCCTCCAGAATTCTTTTCTCCTTGAAGTTTTCTTGCTTCTTTTTCTGGAAATCACGAAGGGTGGAGGGGAAAGAAAAAAAAAAAAAAAAGAAAGAAAAAGGGGAAAAAAAAAAGAGAAGAGAGGGATGAAAGAACGCAGCTAGGGGAATGAAAATAAAATTTATAAAAAATCCATTTTATATATCAGCCGAGCAGGTGTTTATCACTAATATCACCTTCCCTGGGCTGTCACCTGCTCTGGTGACACCTGGCTGGCTCTCCAGGAGAGGTGTGATGTGATGGGGAGCCCGGGGTTCCTTTCATCCCCTGACACCTGGGGAAGGGAGATACCACAGCTCTGTCTCTCAGCCTGGGTAGATCCATCCCTGGCACCGGTGTGAGGACAAAGAGAGGGGTGGCTGTGAGCAAAGCAGGCTCTTCAATGCTGATGAAATCTAAAAAAACGAGACGTGGTTTTTATAGGAACATAGAAATTGCCAGACTGGAACCGAGCTCTGCTTCATGTTGTTAAGTATCCTTTTTAAGCACTGGCTGCTTCCAGAGGCTGTGTGAGGAGCTCTGCCCCGAGGGCTGATTTCTTCAAAATAAGGAATTCACCAGTTCCTTGCAGCGTGAAGGGTTTGCACCCCATCCAAACATTCATTTGTGTGGTGTGTTGTTTTTTTTTTTTTTTAATTCAAATTTACCACTGTAATTCCAGCCATTCATTCTCTTTATAGATGTCGTTCCTTCCCTCAGCCTCGCAGAGGTTTTTTTGACTGCGACAATCCCTCGTGGTAATGATTTACCCGTGCTAATTATGCTTTTTTATTTTTTTTTTCTTTTTTTTTTTTTCTTCCCCAGCGAAACATACCGGTGGTGGTTTTAAATGGAGCGATTTTTTTTTTTTTTTCAGTTTAATTGAACTTACATCTTTGTGGCCCCGGGGCAGGCTGTCAGTGGAGCTCTCCCTTCCCCCTGAGATGCTTTTTGGAGCCCAGCAACAGCCACTTGTTGAGATGGGTTTGGTTTTTTTCCAGGTTTTTCGTGCTCTTCCCTTCTTGCCTGTTCCATTTAAACCCCAGCCTGTCTGCAAAAGCAGCTTTACAAAAGCCAAGAGCTCTCTTTGCCTGTCGAAAAGAATGAAAAAGGCCCCGTTAAGTTGTTTGTTGATATTCCCCGACAGTTTTTTTGGTTTTTTTTTTCCCCAATTCCTCGCTGCTCTGCAGCTGTTAAATTTGTTGTCTCAGCTGTGAGGATCACTCCAGCTTTGCTCGAGCTGCGTTTTCTCACCATTCATCAAGCTTCTGGTGAGGCAGGGAGAGATCCATCAGCACCAAATCCCTCTCCAGACTCCTGCTTGGGATAAAAAAAAAAAAAAAAAGAAAAAAAAAAAAAGGAAAAACCATAAAAAAAATTCTGCCTGGAGAAGGTGGAATTTGCTGCCAGGTTTTCCCGGGGTGTTTGTGGTTTCTCAGCTTGCAGGAGAAGGCGTGCAGGGGGGAATGCAGTGTGGGGTTGCATCGGGATAAGAGCAACACGTTGGGGATTTTGGGAAGGCTGGGCCTGGCGCTGCTCTGCCCAGCTGGAGATGCTGAGCCCTGCGTGGCTCCTGCTGGGCACAGAGGTGGCAGGAACGAGTCCTGCAGGGTGATTGTAGCCACGGTTTGTGCCTGCCATGTTTTGGTTTCTGGGAATTCTGTTCCCAGGACAGAACTGCTAAGCAAGGTCACGCTGTTTGTAAGCTAAGATGTTTTCCACACCCTTTCCCATGGGAGGGACTTCACGTGATGGTCTCTACAAGTGACCAATGGTTCCAGGGGTCCCACCTCTAAGGTGGGTGCTTTGTGAAAAGGTATAAAATAGGTTTGGACAACAAACCTCTGGCTCCTCCTGTGAAGGGTCGCAGCCTTCTGAATGGACTCGTGTCTCCTCCTTTGTGTCCAACAGCGACAGGTGCTGGCATCTCTGGAGGTGCCAGCAGAAATCACCAGCACAGGCTGCCCTGAGAACCCCAGAATCACAGAATCCCCAGGTTGGAAGAGACCTTCAACATCATCAAGTCCAACCCAGCTCTAACACCTCAACCAGACCATGGCACCCAGTGCCACATCCAGGCTTTTTTAAACACATCCAGGGGTGGTGACTCCACCACCTCCCCGGGTAGGCCATTCCAGTACTTTATCACTCTTTCTGTGAAAAACTTTTTCCTGATATCCAGCCTATACTTCCCTTGACACAGCTTGAGGCTGTGTCCTCTCCTTCTGTCTCTGAAAGAGACCAACCACCACCTGAGCACAGCCACCTCTCAGGAAGCTGTAGGGAGTGATAAGGTCACCCCTGAGTCTCCTTTTCTCCAGGCTGAACACCCCCAGCTCCCTCAGCCCTTCCTCACAGGGTTTGTGTTCCAAACCCCTCACCAGCCTCGTTGCCCTCAAGTTGATGTCCCATCCCTGGAAGTGTCCAAGGCTGGGGATGGGGCTTGGAGAAGCCTGGGATGGTGGGAGGTGTCCCTGCCTGTGGCAGATGATCTTTAAGATCCCCTCCAACCCAAACCACTCCACAATCCCAGGGAATAACAGCGGATTCCTTGTGTGTCCTTGTCGGGCTGTGCAGAGGGAACAAGCAGAGAGGTGCCTGCTGCTTTTCAGGGATGTCTTCTTTATCTCTGTGGCAGCTTCAGCAGAAGGGTTTTTGTTTTTTTGGGTTTGTTTTTTTTTTTTTTAGGGTTTCCTTTCCGTGATTTAACATTTTATTCTGCCTTTTGGCTTTTTGCTCTTCTGTCTAAGAATTTTTTTTTTTCCTGCAGAAATCTCCAAATAGCAGGACGCTCTGGCGATAGCAGTGAAGAAGAGCACCAGCTCACACAGTCATTAAAAATGTATCAGTAGTTTCAGAAGCAACTTGCTCCCTCTCGGAGGCAAATCGTCCATAATTCTGCTTGGTATTTAGAGACTTTTATCTCCAGAGAGAACACAAAACTCTCCAGTATAGCCCTGATTTATTTTATTCCCTTGAATTTCCAGAGCTGAAGGATGAAAAAAAAAAAAGGCGGGGGGCTTAGCAAGAAAATAATTCCATATTTGTGCTGCACGCAGGGGTCAGCTCGTGATCCAGCAGCAGCTTCTCAGCAAGGCACCTCCCACCCTGAAGGGCCCAGGGAACTCTTCCCCAGCCATCCCACTCTTTTTTTTGGGGGAGCAGATTGGGAATGCTCCACAGACAGCTGTCCATCAGCCAGGCTCTCCCAGCCTGCTGTCAGAACAGGGAAGAGGAGCCACTGGAGCTGTGAATGCACAGCTCCTGACATGTTCTCGCTGGAAACTTCAGCAGGGGAAGTTGGTTTG